>VZRV01004674.1:440273-480361 GCA_013398115.1 Falcunculus frontatus
GGGGGGGGGGGGTCAGAGGGGCTTGGTTTTGCTACTTGTTGGCTCTGGCCAAGTGCTGATGTATTTGAGAGGTGCCCTGGAGCCCTCTGTCCTTCCTGTGGGGTGCTGGGTGTTGCCTCTGAGGATCAGGGAGCTGCTGGTGCACTTCAGGTAAGGCTTGGAGCAGTGAAGGTCACTGTGATTTCACTGCAGGATCTTGCTGATAATAAGTAAAACAAGTTTGTGTTTTTGCTGGCAGGGAGGGGGATGCCTAGAAAGACATTAAAAATAGCTACAGGGAATCTGCTGGGCTCCTTGCAGCTTCTGAATTGTTGTGCTATTAATAATGTGCTCCAGACATCCATAGAGCTCCCACCCCTCCCTCCAGTGGATGTCAAGGAGCTGTAGATAACCCAGTGTTATCAAACTTGTGCTGCCATGCAGAGCTTTATAGGGACCTGTGCATTTATATGCTGGAAGATAAGTACATTATTACCAAGGATTTCATGCAAATGAAGGGTTATTGTGCTGTAACACTGTTAGATCATTACAATTTTCTGGTTTAATAACTCCTTGAAGGGGCTTTAAAATCCCAAGTGGAATTTTAGATGAAAGCCCTGTGTTGCAGGTGCCTGTGCTCTGCTCTGTGTGTCTCCCCTGCCCTGGGGAGCAGAGGGTCTGTCCTCTGCCTGGCTGGGCTGTCCTTAAGAATCTCTGTGCAGCCTCATTCGTGCTCTGTGTGTACAGAATCATTTTGGTTGAGTAGGAAAAGTGATATTCTATCCATTTAAATACTGTAACATGGGATACAGCTGCAATGCTCTGATATTAATGGCCCACTTGAGGCCAATCCTTCTTCTCGAAGGGCTTTTTGGGCACGCATTCATCATGTAGGCATCAGGCAAAGAGTTATCATTCCCTTTTTTTTTTTTTTTTGTGAAGGACAGGTATTGATATTCTCCCACGATGTGGAAATAGATCCCCTTATCAGCAGTGCTGAGTTGCAGGCTGGGAGCAGAGGAACCTCCTGCGACCGACAGCCCTGTGCAGTTCAGATAGCTCTGCTTTTCCCCAGAGCACTCAGGGAATGCTCAGATGTTACTGTTCCAGCCCAAAAAGCTGCATTTTTGTTGAGTTTTGTGTCCTTCCTTCCCTGTGTCTAGCAGGAGACAGAGTTTGGTCTGGGCAATGTGAGTTCCCATTCCTTGAAATCCCTTGGATGTTAACTGAAGACAGGGACAGATGTCCTGGATGGCCCAAGGCTTGCTCCTGGGGCCAGGAGGAGCAGAGCAAGGGCTGCTCCTGGGCTGCTGAGCTGGGCTTGGCTTGCAGCTCTTCTCCAGTCTCCCAGTGAGACTTTGAGTTGCTGGGGCTCCTTGTGCTCCCTTTTTCCAGCTTTCATGTGCAAGTCTCTTATGCCAGTCAGGAGTGCAGCGGGACAGAAACCCTTTTTAGGGTCTGTTTACACACATGGCCCAACAGGCTCTGCCCTGTGCATGAGGCCTAGGTGACAGCAGGGATGTCCCATGGGCATCCTCTCCCCAGGACCTGCTGAACACCATGGAAGCCAGTGAAAACCCAGACTGAAATGTTCCAGCTCAGCTGGGTGCTGCAAAACCACAGGGATGATGAAAAGCTTCCAGGCTGAAAGCTCCTCAGAGGGAGCCCGGCTTCATTCCCGCTTTGGGAGCCAGGAATGCCAGAGGCAGTGGAATCCTGGAGCCTGCAGCCAGGCTGATATAGAATGCAAGGCAAGGGATCATTAGAAACCCAAGCCTGTGTGGTTTTTGGGAGGCCCAGGAATGTTCTCCTGTGGTAGTGCTCCAGGTCTGCTTGAGAAAGTATCTAGTAAATGCCAGGAAAATTAATGAACTGCTTTTGGCTGCTGGGGCTCCAGTGATGGGTGACTTGGAGCAGCAATGAACAGGTCCTGGTGCTGCCAGCTGAGGTCTGAGTGTGATTACGTGGGGCAGAATTGATTGATTTTCCTTGTCTAAATTATTCACAAGCTTAGTCATTGCTTTTGGAGCTGATAATTTCACTGGGGCGCGGGACCTGCCATATCATGGCTTTTAAGAAGTTTAACCATTAGTGAAGTCTTGGGCAATAAATCACTGTGGTGCTGTGCTGCTCTTAAAATGTCTTTGGAGCACAGTGTGGCTAAAACAGGAGAAGATTGGAACAGCTTCCCAGAGAGGCTGTGGCTCCCCCATCCCTGGAAGTGTCAGCTCTTTTCCTACTTTTCCCTCCCAAAAGCCACGAGCTGCCTGCAGGAAGTCCCATGAAATGATTTGAAATGTCTGAGACAGCAGAGCCTAGACTGGTCTGTAGGTGTTATATTAATTTTTAATACGTATATAAGTGTAATTCTGGTGACTGCAGCTTTGTCCTGAGCACCGGCTGTGAAACTCACACCTGCTGTGCTGGGCTTTGGAACATTTTGGGGGAAATTTGGCTTAGTTCTGAGTCTTGATTTCATTATCTCATCCAAGCTTTACCAAGTGAAGGATAAGGTTATGTTCATCTAAACTCAAGGCATGCCTGAGTGTAGAGTCACCTAAAATAGCTTTCCCCTGGTGTGACTGGAGGCTGAGCAGATCACATTTGATTTCTGCACTTATAAGAAGGTTCCTTTAAACGAGTTTAAACTACTTGGCAGAAAAAAGGACATTTAAAAATTCCGTGAACAACTGGGATCCCTAATTTAGGGGGGCACTGGGGGTGTGTGAACGTGCCCAGCCGTGGGTGGTGTCCTGCCTTCTCATTAGTGGGAATGCTCACGTGTTATCCCAGGAAAACGGAGGGTTCCCACTCACAAAGCACCTGGGCCCCCATCGCACACCCCTGCAACACCCTCCTGACCCTCTCCTCGTGGGCAACAGAGAATTTGGGTTATTTTGAGTGGTTGAGAGGAAGGAGCAGGAGTCAAATGCAGCTCAAGCCTATTCTGCAGGCTGGTGAGTGGCTCCTGTGCTCGGCTCGTGGGTTTGGTTACGCTTTTACAAAGCCGCCTCTCGGAGGTGGTTACCTCCATAAATAGAACAAGAAAGAAGTGTTGCTCTTAAGAAATGGGGTTTCCCTCTGACAGCTGCTCTGGGATCAGTGCCTCAGGCTGATGGGAGCGGGGAGGGGGGGCTGCTCTGCCGTTCTTCCCCTCAGAAGTTGTTGTAGTGTGTCAAAAAGTGCTATTTTTTCCTGGCATGCGGAGCGTGCCTGCCTCCCAACGTGACCTATATAAAGGCAGAGTCAAAGCTATTATTGTTCCATGCAGGAGGTTCTGTGTTTCTAGGCTTAGTCAGAAAAGAAAAAAATCCAGTTTTTAATAGACAATGAGCATGGAGAGCAGAATCCAGCCCCATCAGCCCTCCTGCCTCTGTGAGGATGTGGCTCTGGGTAATGACTTGCAAATGCCTTTCCATGCCATGCCAAGGCTCAGAGCTGGGCTGATTTTTTTTCTTACAGCAAAATTAATAATATTCAAAAAGAGAAGGCTCTGGGGAGAACTCAGAGCCCTTTCCAGGACCTAAAGGGGCTCCAGGAGAGCTGGAGAGGGACTTGGGACAAGGCATGGAGGGACAGGACACAGGGAATGGCTTCAGGTTTAGGTGAGACATTAGAAAAAAATCCCTCCCTGTGAGGGTGGGGAGGCCCTGGCCCAGGATGCCCAGAGCAGCTGTGGCTGCCCCTGGATCCCTGGCAGTGTCCAAGGCCAGGTTGGACGGGGCTTGGAGCAGCCTGGGACAGTGGAAGGTGTCCCTGCCCATGGCAGGGGTGGCCCTGGATGGGATTTAAGGTCCCTCCCAACCCGAACCATTCCATCATTTTCTGTATGTGCTGCGTTCTGCCTGCTCCTCCTGGACACTGCAGGTTTATTCCAGCACAGGGTCATCTGGAAAGCAGCTTTTTGACCTTGAGTCTGTCCCACTGCCACGTGTCGCCTTGGGCATCAGGTACCTCTTAATTTGCAGCTTCGAGCTTTGCAATTGCAATATATTTATTGGCATAGAGGATTTCTCCTGACAGTTTAATGATGCTGATTCAGCTCTTTCATCAGAGGAAAACTGTTTGCTCTCCTTCCAGAGCAGATCAACCCATCTGGATATGGGAAATTTTTTGATGGGCAAAGACTTTTTGGTCAGGAATTCATTCCCAGAGAGGTTTTCCAGCACTGCCAGCCCCTGAGAAATGGGCTAAAAGTGTAAAGGGTGTTTCTTCTTATTTATTTCTGTGTGTTCAAAGGGAGGGAAAATCAGGAGAAACGTGAAAGTGAGCATGATTCCTTAGCACCCATGGAATTGCTCTTTAATACTGGAGTTTATTGTGCAATCACAAGAGGTGAATGGGGAACCTGCAGCAAAACTCCCTCCCGAGGCTCTGCTGTAAATCTCTTGAATTGCCCTCTCCCAACCTGGGATTTATTTAGAGCCTCTTGGACAAGTTACAGATTTACCTGAATTCCCTATAATTTCCTATAAAACTGCACAGCTGCTCATTCTGTTTTATTATAAAATCATTTAAATTTATCTATATATAATGAAACAGCTCTTATTAACCTCCATTCTGGGCATGGTTCTGAGTGGATTGAATTTCCCTTGCACTGAGAAATCCGACCCTTCCTTTCCCATCCCTGATTCTCCTGTGATGTTATCATTTGTCCACAGGAAATGTGTTATCATTTCACACCAAATTTGTCACAATTCCTCTGCCTTACCTCCTTCACTTCCTTCATGGTCCCTGTGACAGTTTTGGAGTTTGGAATTTGTCCTGGCACAACATTTTCATCCAGAGCCTTGACATTCCTTCAGCTCTTTCTGTTCTCTCTACATAATTAAAGAAGTTGAAATCTGCCAAGATGGACACTGAATCAACCCAGAGAGATAAAGATGTCGCCTCGTATTTATTTCTCCTGCAAGATATATTCTTTATAAATCCTTCATGGCACATTAAATATTGACTCTTCCTTGTCTCAGCGAACAAAATAATTGTGCATCCCTGAATTCCTCCTTCGAAAGCGCACGATGGATGGCTGTGGCACTTTACTCAATATTTAATTAAATTCAGTTAAAAAAATAGCAGAGAAAAACTTGCTCTGATATATGAGGAAGCAGGAAGTTCAAACTTAGCAGTTTCCTCCAGGAGTGGAGCACAGTGGAGTGTGGCTAACTCAGCTATTAGGGAACACAGTTCGGGAATGCATCAGTATTTAGGAACTGGGAGTGAAGAATCTGATTTTTAACAAATCCTCCCTCCAGCCAGTCCAAGTGTGGTGTTTAACTGAACAAGCCTTGCCCTGATGGCAAGTGCTCCTTAGCCCTGGCACAGCCCTGGCTGCCTGAGATGCTCCGTGCCTGCCTCTGGGAATTCCCTGGGAAGCAGCAGCCTCTCTCAGCAGGGTGTTTGCTGAGCACAGTGGCTTTCAGCACTTTGGAAAGGTGATTTTTCTGGTGTTTGAAGGGAAATATGAAAGCATAACTCATGCTGGAGCTCTAAGTCACCTTAAATTTTCCTGTAATTTTTTTGGAGTGCTGGTTGAAGAATAGCTGCTCTGGAGAAAATGTAGAATTCCAATAAATCTTCAGCGAGTGCAGCATATTGGGAGAAAAGTGAACAGGACCTGCACTCCTGATGGGAAGTTTGGCCCTGCTGCCACCCCCTCCTTTGGCCTGTGTGTGCTGTGGGTGTTTGCCAGGCTTCCTGAGGACAGTGTTCAGAGCCCCATCCTTGGAGCAGGACTGTTAATATTTACGGCAGTATTTAGCTCTGGATATGACTGTCCCCACCAGAGGCAGCCTGTGTTCCACAGGGAACAGAGATGGGATGCTGGAATGGTCACTGGGTGTCTGCCCATGCCAGGGGGTGGAATGTGAGGGTCTTTGGGGTCCCTTCCAACCCAAACCACTCTGAATTCCATAGGGAAAAAAGTCAACCCGGGTGATTCCCACAGAGCCCACGAAGCAGCAGCAAGGTGTAACATTGGGTGTGATCCAGCTGCTGCTCCAGGAGGGCTGGGTTGGTGTGTGAGGGGCTGTGGGGAGACAAAGGGCAGCTGTGAAATGCTCGGGATAAATGCCTGGAATTCCAGGCTGAGCCTTCATCTCGAACAAATAAAGTCAGGCTTTTTGTGGTAGATTGAACACCAGACTGGCTTAAACTGACATTTCACTTCCTTTTCAATCACAACACATTGCTGGGAATGTTTAAACAGTGAAATATGGAATAATGTATAATATTGAATGAAAGTGGGTGGTTTCTTTCTTATTCTTCTTTTCATGTGAAAGTAATGAATTAAAATAGAATTAATAAAAAAAGGGAAGAAATATATTCCCAGTGCTGCATCCTTTGAAAATCATATCTTGGGATTTAACAAAACACAGGATTTACTTCAGTCTCAGTATTTTAGAATTTAATTAAATTTGGTTTCAGGAGAAGGTGGGGATCAGCCTCTGGGGCATAGCCAGGTAGTGCTTTGAAACTTTTCTTCTGCTGCAAAAAGCTTTAAATGTGTGTTTTTCACAGAATCCCAGAACGGTTTGTGGTGGAAAAGACCTTTAAAGCCTATCCAGTGCCATCCCCTGCCATGGGCAGGGACACCTTCCACTGTCCCAGGGTGCTCCAGCCTGGCTTTGAACACTTCCAGGGATGGAAGTGCTCAGTTTTGGGATAACTCTGTGATCAAACAGCCCCTGCTCCCAGCAGCGTGTCCCTGTGGCACCACCAGCATTCCAGTGCTGTGTTTATGGAGAGCAGGGATGCCATTCCTAATAAACAATCCCACTGCCTTGATGTGTTAAATTGTTAAATGAGTTAACCCAACTTCCCACAAAGTGCATTTGCAGGCACATTTTATTCCTGCAATAGTGGCATATGCTGAAATCTATGGGGAGGAACTCAATAAAATGCTGCCAGCCTGGGAGTTTATTATTTATGGCATTTTTGAAGGTTTTCATCTTTCTGGAGCCTGGAAGCAGATGGGCTTCTAACATATGATTTCCCTGGATCCTAATTAAAGCTGGAAATGTTGATGTTAAGGAATTAAGTGACCATTACTTAATTTTTCTCCCATTAAGATTTTTTAAAAAAAAAATCTTTTCACTCTCTCCCAGACTGAGCTGACTTGTTTGAATCCCCAGTATCTCGATCATGTTTTCTACATCTTTTTCCTATTTTCTGCTGCCTTGTAACTGCTCAAATCCTGTGAGCTGCTCCCAGTGCTTCCAGAGCAGATCTGCTGCCCTTTGATAGCAGCTCTCCAAATAAGAGCTAATGTCAATACTCATGGAGATCTACATCTTGGGCACTGGGAATGCAGCTGAAGTACTTAAAGGGAAGAAATTGAAATAAAAAACCTCCTTTTGCCTGTACTTAGCCTGGCTGTTTACCTTTGGCTGCCCAGTGTAGCTCTGGGCATTGTTTGTATGGTGGAATATTGGAGGCTCAGGATAAATATTTTAGCAGTTTCTGGATGTGCACACGGTTTTCAGCTGTGACTGGGAAAAATGGGAGTGCTTTGGTCTGTGCAGGCAGAGGCTCTGGGATGTGTCTCAGTAGTGTTGCATCCCTTTGAGATCTGGGTGCTGCTGTTCCCATCCCTGGGCAGTCCCAGTCCTGCACAAACTCAGGCCCTGCAGGGAGGGGAGATGGGGCTGGAAGGGAAAACAGCAAATAAAGTTTAATCTGCTAAGAGTGAGCCCAATCTGGTTAATTTGCAAACAGCCAGAGAAGCAGAAAGCGAGTAGCAGTACCCTGGCAGGCCTGCTGCTGCTTGAGTGGATTTTTCCCTGGGCACCAGATGATTTTCTCAATTACCACAGGGCTGTGGGCTTGTCGTGCCCTGTCCCAGGTGCTGGGGTGAGCTTCCCACCAGGATCCCACTCCAGAGATGCCTCCAGTGGTTCAGCTCCAGAGCTCCTCCTCCTCCGAGCCATCTGCAGCAGATTAACTCCCACAGGCTTCTCTAAATCTCCCCTTGCTGTGATCTCCAGCATCATTTACAGCCCCCAGTTTGTGCCCTCCAGGTTGACCTCTAAGCCTGCCTCACCTTAGCTGAACTCCCAGCATATGACTGTGTTTACCCGGCTTTGCTTCCGACGGCGCCGGCTTTTCCCGACTGAATTCCCACCATATGGCGCTTCCTCCGCAGCTCCCTCCTCAAGAAACTGCTTACAGGTGCAGTGAGCTCACTCAGAGGCTGCTTCCACCATCCCTGTGACCCCAGTGAATATTTTTATTGACTATTTTTCTTTTTTTTCTCCACAGCTCTTGGCTGTTTGCTGACTTCCACTCTTTTTTTTTGTAGCTGCACACTCAGGGGCTCTCCTTACTAACACAGAAAATCGAATAATGGCTCAGGTCAGAAATATTCCATTTTATGATCTTTGCAAATCCTCTTTGCTCGTGGGTTTTATGTGATAAGTTAATGCTTTACTGAGAAATGGTCTCAAAGCAGGCACATTAAATAGTGCTTGTTTTTGACCTGTGGCATCGTTAAGTCAAGAGTTTTCCAGCTTTTCCTGCACATATGTGGGGTTATTCATCAGCTTTGGAGCTGATACATTTCTATCCATTTGGGTCTGTCAGGGAAGCAGCTGAAGGACTCTCAGGCATGAGATTCAGCCTGTTCTTTGTGCTCTGCCACAGATGATCTACAGTCTGGGAGCACCGGGAGCAGGATCCAGCCTATTGCATGGGTGGGCAGAGCAAGTGCAGCCTCTGCTGTCAATGGGGTTGTGGGGTGAGTTTCTCCCCCGTTACCTGGTGTCTGGATTCCCTTTCTTCTCCAGAGATGTCTGTACCTGAATTGCAAAGCCAGGTTGGACTGTTTTGCATCCCAGTATCCCATCTGTGGGAAGCCATTCCCTGTGTCCTGTCCCTCCATGCCTTGTCCCCAGTCCCTCTCCAGCTCTCCTGGAGCCCCTTTAGGTCCTGGAAGGGGCTCTGAGCTCTCCCTGGATCCTTCTCTTCTCCAGGCTGAACAATCCCAACCCTCACTGATCCGTGCTCCCCAGACAGGGAGTGAGGACAGACTGAGCTCCTTAAGGAGGATGAAGCTGTGTGTGAGGATAAGGATCGGCTGCTCCATGGAAATGAGCACAGGGCAATGGGAATGATGATACCCGAGGCAGGAGCAGGGCCCGGAGTGCTTAATGTGCCTTTATCCAGCTGCCCAGGCAATCCCAGTTGTGGATTATTGAGAGTTGTCACATGAATTTTCAGTGTAATTCCAGGGATTGTTAATGAATCCACATCTGTCAGAGGCGCTGCCCTGCAACTGGAGTCTTCCCACAGGGAACACTTCCCTTTAAAAAAGGGAAAAAAGCAGAGGCAGCTGCAGGTCAGGGTTCTGCCAAGGTTGGAGAGGAAGGAGCAAGGGGTTGGGGGCACAGAGGCAGAAGGACACTGAAATATGTCATTGCTACTGTTGCAATAGGATTAATCATTACTAATAATTTCAAGGTTGGCTTTTTAAATAAAAGTTCTCTTTTTTAGACAGTGTTAATTTGGTGATTGCTAAGGAGCAAAGTAGCAGTAGGGAAGAGAGCAGAGCACGCCTCCTGTGCACTGGGAGCACGAGCTCTGTCAGCAGCTCATCTTCATGTTCCCAGGATCTGTGTCTATCTCTCTGCCAGTTCCTGATCACTTCTCATCTTCCATTCCCACTGGATTTATTCTTGCAGCACTTTTCCTATTCCTTTCCTTTCTGCAAAGCAGAATATAAATGCTACTGTGCTCTTGAGTTGGAGCTTTGGAAACCAGGAATTTTGGTAACTGTGGAATTAAAGCAGAATTAATTCCTTTTGCCATAAACGTTCAATTAACATTTCATTTGTTTATGTATAATAGCAAATGGACTCGTAGAGATTTATGGGTTTCCTGGGAAGACTGTTTTGATGCAGTTTATTGACATAAACTGGAATCATTTGAGATGCCTCTTTTAACTTCTGTACTGGAGTTAAAATGAAATGATCAGTGCATTGGCCAATTAAGAGAAGACATTTGCAACTTCAGTTTTTGTGTTCAGTGTAGCTGGAAGTCACAGCGTGGTGGTACTTAAACAATATTATGAGAAATGGACATTTTCATTCTGGTGATGAACTTGTTAAATGAACCCCCCAATTTGAAGTTTACTGATGTCGCCAAGGGCTGAGTGGGGATGTTCTCCTTTGGCCGTGGAGCACCATCCAGAGGGAGAGCTGCTCTATCAGGGGCTCATTTGGACTTTTATTCAGCAATTCAGCTGAAAGGGGCTATTATGTGTTATCACTTCAGCCCGAAATGAGTGCCAGTTCAACTAGCAGGGAGTGAATTAAATTGGATTGCAATAATGCACATAAAAAGGCCCCGTAAAACCAAAAGTTAAATTCCCTTTTATTGGGGTGAGGGCTTTTGGTTTTGTGGAGAGAATTGTAAAATCCTGCAGAAAAGCAGGTGCAGTTTCCCTCCAGCCAGGCCCTGTGGGTGCCCCGTGGGGTGCCCAGCCCTGTCAGCACCAATCCCATGGGATTGTTGGGCTCTGGCTCCCCCAAAATTCCCTATTTCTGCCCAGGAAGGTGCCCTGTGCACAAGGACTGGATGGTTTGTGTTGGGCTGTGACACATCTGGCTGGGCACTTGGTATCGGAGAATCCCAGACTGGTTTGGGTGGGGAGGGACCTCTTAAATCCTATCCAGTGCCACCTCTGCCATGGACAGGGACACCTTCCACTGTCCCAGGGTGCTCCAAGCCCCTGTCTCAGCAGCAGAGGTGGGATTTGGGCAGTGACACTGAGGTTTTCTGCTCAAGTTAAACCTTGGTTTCCTTGGAGGACTCTCCCAGTCCGTTGCTGGAGCTGTTGCTTTTACAAGAATGAATTTACTGAACTAAGTCAAATAACTGACAGGAAAACAAGGAAATCACAGCTTGTTTGTAAATTGTTTGTAATTAGATTGTGAGCATAGAAAGAGGCTCCGTTTCTTGAGTGAATTATTCACAATGAGTTATTTGCTCAGTCCTAGTTAGTAACAGATTTACAATAATTTCTTTTTTTTTGTGTTGCTCTGTTCCTCCAGATAGCTGCTTCCTCTGTGGTTTTTATATTAAAATTTCTAAGTACAATAAACACTGTTTCTTATTGCAAACATCTATCTAGAAGGCAAAAATAAAAACAAAAAATAGTTAGAAAAGGAAAATGCACTATGTAGATTTATATTTATTGAGTTAAAACTTGCAGACATGAACTGAAACAGGGTCTCATTTATCACCAGACTTGGTTGCACCTTTAATAACCCCCTTTTTATCAAAATATGTTCACAATATAATTCATGGAAGTAGCAATTTGGCAGATTGAACTATATTTTTTTGAATTGAATCTCTGTTCTCTCTGATTTAATATTTAATAACGAAGGCATATCTGCTAGTGAACTAGACAGAAATGACAACTCTTCTGTGTGGGCTGATTAGGGGAAGAAAATTCTGCAGGCAAATAATATCTCTGTTTTCAAAGGATGCTCTTAAGCTATTCAATTCTTATTCCTCTTTGAAATTCACATAATAGTTTGAACAACCCTGAATTAACAAATGTAAATGAGTGTTTTAAATCTTAGTTCTTAAATACTTACCTAGATAACTTCAGAGAAGGGAGTTCTGATTTCTTGCAAGTCGATGTTTCTAGAGAAGATCCACAACTTCAGGATCTTTTTAGCATTGCAGGAAATGCACAAAATCTTTTGTCTGGAATAAAATACCTGTAGAGTCATAGAATGGTTTGGGTTGGGAGGGTCCTTAAAGATCATTTCATCCCTCCCCTGCCATGGCAGGGACACCTTCCACTATCCCAGGCTGCTCCAAGCCCCATCCAGCCTGGCCTTGGACACTTCCAGGGATCCAGGGGCAGCCACAGCTGCTCTGGGCACCCTGTGCCAGGGCCTCCCCACCCTCACAGGGAAGGATTTCTTCCCATGTCCAACCAAATCCTCTCCTCTTATAGTTTAAAATGGAGATAACAAACTAGGAGAAGGATTTATTGCCTGGTTTCTGGCCTGGCTATGAAAGCACAGCCTGGTATTTATGGCCTTTACCACCTTGTGCTTTAAAAAGAACCTTCTGGGTTTGTGGTCATGCCAATCTGCCGGGGTAAACTGTGGGGATGAGGGAGCATCCCATGGCCTCCCCCCAGCACGGGGCAGGGTGACTGTGGCCAGGAGCTGCCTGTCCCTCTGGACACATCGAGCTGCTTTTCTCTGTCAGAGAAGTAAATGAAAAAGCCCGATGTGGCCTCAACCTTCTTCCAGCTCAGGTTTCTGCAGGCTTCCAGCAAGCACCCAGTGCTGCCCTGCTGGTTCCTGCTGCAGGAGGGCTGGGAGAAGGGAATGAGCCACTGGGATGCCTGGGACACCGTTACCTGCCTGTGTCTCGCCAGCTTGGGCCCAGCTCAAACTGGGGGATGAAATGTGCTTCCTGATATAATTACATAGCATTTTAAAACACAGCAGCAGCCATGGCAGCGTTAAAGAGCAAAGAGCCCTTTGGCTTTTCCATTAAACTGACAAAGAATACCAGAATAACAAATAGCAATTTGCTTAATGCACTGTTACCCCTGCCCGAGGCTGGCGCTTCCCGGCCGGGCAGGTTCTGCTACCAAACTTCTCTGCCCTTCTCTTGTTCGTGCCTTGGCAGCAGCTTTGGCATCACTGTTTGAATGCAATTAGAATAACGCAGTTTGGAATTGTTGCAGTGGGAAACCAAACCCCTTCCCTCAAGGAGGAGCCTCTCCCTTCCCAAGCAGCTCCTGTCTCTCTCCTTGCCACCCTGGATGCAAAGTGTCCATTGCAGGCTGCTGGAGAAGCTCTGAAATTTTGTTGGGGATTCTGTTCCCTGTAACTGTGATTATTCCAGTCTTCCTTCAGCATTTAATTGATTACTGCATCTTGCAGCATCTTCTTCCAGGCCTGAAGGGCACTGTGGCGTCATCTTCCCCTCTTCCATGTCTGGATCGAGCCCTCTCAGGGTTTCAGCAGTGACAGAGCTGCAAGTTGAAAAATGCACAGAACAATTACCTGGCAATTTATAATGCGTTAATTAAATGTAGTGATCACTTGGCACCGGTGCAATGTGCAGTAAAGCCCATGCACTGTGGCGGGCAGAGATTGATGGGCACCGTGGAGGGGCCCACGGGCCCATTCCTGGTGCAGGAGATCCCTGGGATTGGTATTTGCTTTCAGGAGCAATGGCGAGGTTTGGGTTGGAGGGAAACTGGGAGGTTCCCCCTGTGCTGGGCGCTGAGGCCACACCTTTAATCCTAGGATCAGGTCTGGGCCCCTCATGGGAAGGAGATTGAGGGGCTGGAGAACGTCCAGGGAAGGGAACAGAGCTGGGAAGGGTCAAGGGAGCCCCAGGAGCGGCTGAGGGAGCTGGGAAAGGGGCTCAGGCTGGAGAAAAGGAGGCTCAGGGGGGACCTTGTGGCTCTGCACAACTCCCTGACAGGAGGGGGCAGCTGGGGGGGGTCGGGCTCTGCTCGCAGGGAACAGGGACAGGAGGAGAGGGAACGGCCTCAGGCTGGGCCGGGGGAGGGGCAGGGTGGATACTGGGGAAATTCCTTCACTGAAAGGGTTATTGGGAGGGGCTGCCCAGGACAGGGGTGGAATCCCCATCCCTGGAGGGATTTAAAAGTCGTGTGGATGTGGCTTTTGGGGACATATATAAACATATACATGTGTGTATATATATATATATATACACACACACATATATCTGGACATATTTATAGATCACATCTACATACATGGTATAAACAGGGTGGTCTCAGTGTGCAGACCACTACCGTGGCTCTTCCAGCTGACATCATCCCTATTTTTGCATCCCCGGGCATGTGCTGTATCTTAAAAAACCCTGAGAAAATAAAAAATAGCTCTTCCCAATAATCCTGGGACAGGTGAAAAATCTAATCCCCAGCCCAAATGGCCAACAGAGATGTCTGGGGAAGGAAAGCTTAAAATAAAACTGTTGCTGGGGAGAAATGAAAGCTTTGGATTGGGAAGTGTAACAAGACTTGTAATATGTAATGAAAATCAAATTTAGCAAGGCTAGCACTCATTTCATGGGGTTTGGGTTTTTTTTTTCCAAACTCCCAGAACCATGAAGTTCTTTGAGAACTTCAGTGATCAATAACCCATTACAACAGTGACACCAACTCGGAACCTAATTACCAGTGCAGCAGAGCTCACCTAATGAGTTCTTAGAGTTATTGCAAGGGGCAAAAGTGTGTGTGGGTTAATATCCTCTTTTTTAATATATTTTTCTCTATGCACCTTGATCTCTTGAGCACAACAGAATTCAGGCTAAAAAGGAGGATAATGAGACTTGTCTTATATCAAAACTCAAACTGCAAGTGCAGCATCTATTTTGCTCTGCTTGGATAAAATTTTGATTTTCTGGAGGACAAGAACCCCCCTTGCTTTACTAAATCTCACTGCAATTCCTTCTAAATGAAGCATGCAGGTGTACAATTTTTTATTCTTTCTTCTGTGTTATATATTGTTTAATATTGTCTATTGTATATATGTATATAATACATATCTTAGATGCATTTAATTGCATATTTCTGTCTCTTGCTTTTATTTTAAATACCTCTGCATAGAAATGCATTTCTTGTAGAGAAATGACAGGTCCAAAATTAGAGGTACCCAGGCTTGAGTCCAACGCACCTGGTGCTGGTGGAGTCACTGCTGCTCAGCTTGGTGTTGTCTGTGCTGATTGAGTTCACTTGGACGTTCTTATTTGGATTTTTCCAGCATTCAGACATTTATTCCCCTTGCAACTTCCAGTGTGAGAGTGGAGAACCCTCCAGTGCTGGGGTTTTTTTCCTAAAAATAATCAAGCCCGTATAATCAAGCCATCTCTCAGTCTTCCTGCTAAACTAGCTTGAGCATTTTTCAGTTTTTCTTTGAACTCTCTTTTTTATGTGTTTTCAGTTGTTCTTCAGGGTTTCTTTTTAAGCAATGAGGAAGAGGAATCAATGCCATGCTGTGGTGGTGTCCTTAATGCTGTGACAGGTCCCATCCCTGGAAGAGGCTTTTCCTTGGAGAGGGGGAGGCCTCGAAGGGCTTTTATAGATCAAAGAATCCCAAAATGGTTTGGGTTGGAAGGGACCCAAACCCCATCCCATTCCCACTCCCTGCCACGGGCAGGGACACCTTCCACTATCGCAGGTTGCTGCAAGCCCTGTCCAGCCTGGCCTTGGACACTGCCAGATATTATTCCACATAATGACATTTAGAGATCCATAAATTACCTCGGCACCTACCACACGTGATTGAGCCCATTAAGATGAACAACAACTGCCCCAAAATGCTAACCCAGGAAATTTCTTGAATTCAGCCCTTCCTCCCAGGAAGCTGTGAGCTTTGTATTTGTAAAAAGGCAAAAAATTCCCCCCAATTTCAGCTATCAAAGCTGAATTTGGCTTCTAAGGTTCATTTAATCACTACAATGGCTTAGTTAGAGAGAACGCTGCAGAGGGGTAATTTATCTTTATTTGTCAGCTCCCTAGGGCTGAGTTCTTTTGAAGGGCAAAAGTGAATAGGAGGTAAGGATAAATTGTAAGCTGTCTCATTTTTGACCTGTGATTTCTTTCAGACATTATGTTCAGGGAGTTTCTGAACAGTGGTGCCAGGAGACCATGGGTGAACCTGTAGGGTGTTGCCAGCCTGGGATTTGGCTGAGCCTGACAAGTGTTTTACGCATTTTAACCGAGGAAAATGCATACAGGGTTTAAAGAGGACAGGAAGGAGTAGAGTTCTTTGCAGATCTTCTTAGTTAAGGTGTGGCAAATTAATTTAAGCAATATAAATTGGTTCGATGAGAGCCCATTTCCCTCAGTTTCGGTGTGGCAGCAGCATGAGCCTCGTATGACACCCACCAAAGTCAATGGAAGGGCTCCTATCGATTTCCAAAAGGCTTGAATCTTATTTAATGAAAATTTCACTGAAGATAACTTGCACATGGCCTGACTAATGTTGTTGTAAGGCAAAGTGCTTCCTGCTGTGCATTTAAAACTGGCTCCATTGTGTGATTAATGCTGATTCCGAGGAAAGCTTTCCTTGCGCTCGGTCACCCGCAGGTGTGGCACAGCCCTGCACCCCCAAGGGTGGCACAGTCTCTGCCCATCTGATGTGTAGAACCTCACTAATAAATTGTGATTGCAAAAAGAAAATGGTATTTGGGCATGGCTTGTTAATGTTTCTGACAATACCTTTGCTCATTTGTGTTGTGCTTCGGTTTGTGGTTGCCTTGTCCTGCTCTGATGCCTCTTTCCAGGTTCTGGTCCAAGCACTTCACTCAGAACCTTTTTCCTGTTTGGCTTTTAAATTGAAACTGCCCGAATCCCAAGTTTAACAAGGACAGTTTCCAGTCCCTCTGCAGGCAAAGCTGAAACCTTGACAGGCCCGTGGTGGAAATCCTCCAAGAAGGGTCATTCTCCATAGGGCTGGTTCATGGTTTCAGGGGATCACTGAGGGACAGGGGCTGGGAGCTGGTCCTGTGGAGGTGAATCCAGGCCCGTTTTACCATCCTGGCTGGTGAAATCCTGCTTGTTCCCAGGCCATCACCAAAGCTGCTGGACTTGTGTGGCAGTGGGATTTAGCAGTGAGGTGGTTGATGCACTTCTGCTGTCTCACCCTAAAACTCCCTGCCTTTATTCACAGTGAAGCCAGACAGTTCCAGATTTCTCATATGAACTCAAATGCCACCTAATTCCCGTCTCCTGCAGGAATTGGAAGTCTACTTAGAGGATTAACTCGACTTGCATATAAAGCCTGTAAATTGCTGTCAGAGCTCTGTGTTTTCGGTAGCTCATATCTGACTGTGCTTCATTATAAAATGAGGCCAACAATAAATTTTTTCATTCCCCATGAAGTGTATCTGGATATTTGTGTGGGGAAACTTCATCTTAAAAAGCATCTTCATTGTGATTTGGCAAAATGCAGTGAACTGATGCTTCCCAGTGACAGGATTTTAAATACAAACTCAGGCTTAATTTTGCTAAATCATTGATCACATACGGCATTTTTGACTGTCCTTAACAGAAATTGTTAAAAATACATAAGCAGAAATGGTTTTTGCCAAGACAGCAGGAGAAACATAGCAATAATAATAATAATAATAATAATAATAGTTTGAATTAGAATATTAGGCTTTGATTAGAGGCAGCACTTTGTAGTTAGGACTCACGGGGTTGCTCTGCCACATTATAGCCTTTATTTTACATTCTCTCATTGCTTTTTGAATTGTTCAGTTTGGTTAATGGGATTTAAGAGGTAAAAGTCATCCTGAGTTCTTCCTTGAAAAACAACATTTAGAAGGCAAATCTGGCTTTTTAGGTGTAATAATGGCTGTGGATCCTTTAGTTCCCTTTTCCATTTTTCTCTCTATATTTTATACTCTCCTGCCTATGTTAATTTTGTACCAAAATGTTTTGGTTTACCAGGGATATACCTAAGTTAATTCCCCTCGTGTATATGGGGAGGATTCAAGCAGAGAAAGGTGAACAGTGGGCAGCAGCATTTGTTTCTAGCACATGATGATAAATGACAGATTTCTGGTGGATGCTTGGTTTTAAATTGCCCATTAAAGCAGGTTTCAGCTGTGGTGGGGAGCTGGCAGCACCCCCAAATTTCCAGTTTAACCAGGTTCATTCTCTTTATGTGAGTTCTCAGTTCTGCTCCAGCCCAGAGATGTCCGGGAGCTGCTGCAGCCACAGCAGCAGGGAAGGAGCAGGGATGAGATGTGAAATCTGAGAGAATTAAGACCCTTTGGGAGGCTGGGACAGTAATTAAAGCTGGCAGTAATTAAGCACGTCCTGGCTGAAGCACGAGGAAGATGCAGTGCAATCAGTAGAGGCTCTTGGCTGTCCCACCTGGTGAGGAAGGTGGGCCTGGTGTTCCTGCCCCCATGCAGGATCATGGAAGGGCCCCGTCCCCCAAGGCAGGTGGCACTCACACCTCTCACAGGGATCTAGTGCTGAGCATTCCCAGCGTTCACCCAGGGCTTTGGACACGGCTGAGGAGCCTGGCAGATCAGGAGGGACCTGCAGAGCCGGTGCCAGGGCTGCCCGGGGCAGCCTCGCGCTGAGCTCGGGCTCCTCCACTCCAAACGCTCAGTGGGATCTGCTGCCCTGTCCTTGGGCACTGCCACGACGGCAGGGAGAGGAAGAGATTCCAGGATGTCCTGTAAATGCAGAGCAGCCGATGGCATCTGTCTGTATGGGCATAAAGTGAGCTGTTCTCTGCTTTGGGCACACTGGAGTCAATTGGCTGAAACAGTCACAAAATAATGCCAATTGTCCTCCTTTCATTAATTTTCTTCCCTCTCTTTTCCATAAAGTTTAGGAGGTTTAGGTGAGGGTGCAAAGCTGCAGGGACAGTGACAGCCCTGGAGAGGAGCAGCAGCAAGAGGGGCTGGGGTTGTGCCATCCCCAAAACCTCAGCCCTGCTCAGGCACCGCTGTTAAACGGTTCCAGAAATAAAGATCTTTGTTCCAAGCCCCGTTTCAGGTTGCTAAGTGACAGCAGTGTGCTTGCCTTGCACATTACTTACCTCAGCCTGCTTCCAGAGCAAGGCAAGGAATAGTTAAAGGCAGGAGAAAATGGGGAGTGCTGGGTATTAAATACATTATTGTCACTTATGGCCAAGAAATGCACATTTTGTCCCATACCGAGGGCAGGGAGCACCAAGGGCAGGAAGGGTGGTGGGTCCCTGACTGTGTCCTTTCCCATGTTCTAGAGGGCAGAGCTGGGAGATCCCACTCTTATCAGGCCATGCTCTTGTCTGTTCCCTCTGAATGTGCAGTTTGTGGTGGAAGTTGCTCCAAGACGTTTTTCAAAGTCCTGCTGCTGTTTTTCACCTTTGCTTCACTCCCAGAAACCCAGGTATCACCCTAAATGTTGGTATTTTAAAATGCTGCACTTATTTCCCCCTCCAGAGTGTCTCTCAAACATCAGCATTTGGGTGTGTCTCATTTCCTTTACTGTGATTTTCTCCAAGAGTAGAAAGATAACAATGGACATTTAAAAAAATACA
Organism: Falcunculus frontatus; assembly: GCA_013398115.1. Taxonomy (NCBI): domain Eukaryota; kingdom Metazoa; phylum Chordata; class Aves; order Passeriformes; genus Falcunculus; species Falcunculus frontatus. Next base: position 459,302 of record VZRV01004674.1, read on the forward strand.
ATAAAATCGAAAAAATAATTATCCCAAAGCAGCTTTGTTAGAACCATTTGGCATCAACCCAGTGACCTTTAGCAAGGAGAGGAGGAATTGAGGGCTGAGCAACCTGGGATAATGGAAGGTGTCCCTGCCTGGAACTGGATGAGCTTTAAGGTCCCTTCCAACCCAAACCAGTCTGGGATTCTCTTTTGCCTTTGGAGCATCCTGGGGGTAAAAAAGAAAATCAAGGGGATGATTCCTCAGCTCTTGCCTTGAATTCAGTGATTTAATTATCTTGGTGTGTAGGGGAAAATAAAGTGTATCAGATAAACATCTTGGGCCTCTCTTGGCCCCCCTGGAAGGAGGGAGTGGAGTGAAAGGGACTAAAATAGGATTTTTAAATAAAAGCTCATTAATGGTGCCTGCGTGGCGGGGCCCTGCGTTAACTATGACAAATATATAGCTATTTCCTGATCACAGGAGAGTGCTATTCAAATATAAATAATTCCTTCTGTACGGCAAGCTTGGGGAAAAAAAATTGTCAGATATTTTCAGTCAACAGCAGTTGGCTCCGCCAAGCTCCTCGTCAGCTGTGATGAGCTATTAGGGGAATGTTTATGGACACAGCAAAAATAAACTCCAAAAAGCATCCATCATCTTTATTGCCCCTTTCCAAAGTGAAAGGGGTAATTTTCTTGCTGGACGAGCTTGCACAGGACTGATGGAACCTGGGAAGATGGAAAGAATTGACAGGGTTTAGTGTTTTTCCAGACATGACATCAGGGTTTGATACAAGAAATGGGAGATAATTCATCTTCCTGCAGCACTCAAAATACTTTGCAAAAGCTCCAAACCCCAGAATTCTCTGAATTGCTGGAATAATCTGATGCTTTATGTAACTTTGGTTTAATATAGGGCTGAACACCCCACTCCTCCCCCAAAAAGGAAATTTTAGCACCCCAAGGTCCATGTGCCTCAACACCATTTGCAAAGGGAAGGGGCTTTGTCATTTCTGTGGCACCTGAGTTGGTTTCCAGACGTTTCCAGAAGGCAGAGATGCTCTGTGCTGTGGGAGGACTGGGAGAACCTTTTGCCTCTCACCTCACTCTTGCCACTCTCTGCACCATCGAGGTGTGCTCAGGTGGGGTTTAATTTGATTAAATTTCATCACTTGATCTAACAGAATTAGTTCTCTTCAAAAGGCTGGGGTTTATCAAGAAGGAAGAGCAAAGATAACAAAAATCCCACTATTCCAGGCTGGGGCTGCGCTGTCACATGTTGGACCCTGTTAAAAATCCCTGTTCCCAGGCATGAGGGAGGTGCTTAAAATGCACAAAAATTGAAATGCAACTTGGAAATAATCATTATATTGTAGGTTTGTGCTGCCATCCATTGTGCCTTACCTGATGAGGTAATTACCACCGTTACAGAACATTTTAATTACAACACTGAGTCAAACTTCATGAAAGTGCCTGGCTACAAAAACTATATTAAATATGTACAGATTCACTTTTTCTACTCGTATTTCCCTTCCTTTGTATCTTGCTGTTAACAGAGACCAATTGCTGCTGTCACATCCCCTGCTTGTTTACAAGTTTCAGGGTTTTCCCAGCATTGTGTGGAAAATAGGAATACTTTCTTTCCAGACTTATTAGGTTATCAACAGATGCTCGTTTTATAAACTTGCTTTGAAAATCTGACTGGGCAGAGAAACTGTTTGAGACAGTGATCCAGCAAACCGAGAGGGAGAAAGCTGCAAATTTGAGTCATTTAGCAGATTTACAAGTGTTTTCTCAGGGTAAGATTAGAAATGATGCTGGTTTGTAAAGGCAACTGCAAAGAGCTGCTCAGAGCTGCTGAGTGCTAGCCTGAAACAGCAGAGTTTGAAATGAAATAATACACCCCCCTCTGCTCTTCAGCTGCAGCTAAAAACAACAGTGCAGAGGATAAATCAAAATGAATTTTGTCTGCTGTGGGAAATCCTTACTGGGAAGTCATGTAAAGCTCTGTGCTTTAAAACCGGCTCCCAGCTTTGCTTTTTGCTGCACGTTTTGCTGAGAAATTAAGGGAAATTTGCCATTTTTGATGATTGTCCTTTTGGTTTCAGCCTGGGTTCATGATCATTTTTGCTGTATCTTATTTTGCTCACAGTCCCACACCCCCAGTGCTGCCCTTACAAACCATCACCACCTAAAATCCCATCTGCAGCCCAGCCCAGGCCAGCCTGAACTCAGCAGTAAAATCCCAGGTGGGTGCCGGGGGAAGCCCTGGGATGGGACAAGACTGGATGCTGAACCTCAGGTGCAGCCTGAGCTCTGCTGAAACCCAAGGACAGGTGGTCACAGGTGTCCCTGGGGCTGCAGGGCGGGGCTCAGGGGAGCTCTCGGTGTAACCCACACACAGAGCTACAATATTTATCCTGAATATTTATCAGTTGGTATTCGTGAGCCCCTGCTTGTTCCAGGAGCACTGCTGTATACCCACAGGTATTTCCCTTTGATGTTTCTTTAGTCTTTAAGATCAAAATCAACCTTGTGCCTGAAAACATTCTGTGCAGAAAGTGCATTTGTGCAAAATAGTTGGATTTTCTAATCTGCATTACCTGATCTGCCACCCCCAAACCAGGCTGGGTGAGCACCTCTTCCTGTGACACGCTCTGCCCAAGGAGGATGGCGTGGATTTTAAAAAGCCTTTTTTTTGCATAAAAATCAAAGAGCTGGTGCTGCACTTGTCTCGTTGGTGTTTGGGCAGGTCTGTAGTGAAGGTAACAGAGCCTGTGCAGGGGTATGTTGCTGTCAGGGGCATGGTTTTGGGAGCCCTCAGCAGAAAATCATGACTGATGATGATGATGATGGTGGTGGCGGTGTCTGTGCCTGGGTAGGACATGCTGTAGGGATGGAATGAGTGGGCATCATTTCCAGGAAGTTGGGGATGCAAGGAGAGGGAGGTGGGAGGTGAACAGAACCACAGAAGGATTCCCATTGGAAGGGACTCAGAAATCATCAGATCTCCCAGGATGAGAGAAAAGGGCCTCAGGTTGTGCCAGGGGAGGTTCAGGTTGGACATCAGGAATTTCTTCACTGGAAGGGGCTGCCCAGGGAGGTTTGGAGTCCCCATCCCTGGGGGTGTCCAAGGAAGGGCTGGAGGTGGCACTCAGAGCTCTGGGCCGGGGACAAGGTGGGGATGGGGCACAGCTTGGACTCAATGGCCTTGGAGGTGTTTTCCAACCTAAACGATTCTGGAATTCTGATTCCAACTTCCCTGCCAGGGACAGGGAAGGAATAATTCTCAGTGCTGTGCCCTCACATACAGCCAGGCCAGTAATTCCAGCAGATTGCTAAAATGCAGCAACACCTCTGGCCATTGTGTGTTGTTATTTATTTCTGACTTGCTCCTTTATTGATGTGGAAAACAATTTTGGAGAGCAGCTGATACAGGTTTTGCCATTTAATTTTTAGCTGTACGGGGTTGGTGTGTGATGAGAGCCTCGCCTGATGTAAAAGATGCCTTTGATATTCTTCATTATCTCTCTGGAAGGTTCACATTGTTCTTGGAGAAATGAAGAACAAAAATATGCACAATGACTCCATTAATTCCCTGGCAATCACGCTCCAGCTCTTTTCAGGATCACTATGGAAAATGAGTTCCTTAAGACATGCCTTAAACCCAGAAAGGATTTCCTAAGAAATTAGGGAGCTGGTTGGCAAAAAGGAATTGTTAAATCCATTGTCTTATGAAATCCATCATGCCACCAGGAAATAAAGATTTATGGCCATGCAGTTTATGGGAACCACATTCTGTGTCTCATGGCTTTACTAGGGAAGGGGTTGTGTTCAAATTCCATGGATTTTTAAGGAGACGGATAGAGGACCTGTTTTCTGTGGAAATTCAGTGCAACACATGAGTGTTGGCTTGAAAACTGCCCATTTCCATTAAATGTTAACATTGGCTTTGATGGAAAGGCAGCAAATAATTATTTTGGTTTGGGTTTCACATTTCAGTTCTTTTTAAAGGGTTTAGGGTCTTTAAAAGGAAAACTGCTTAGTGCAATCTGCTTTCCTTTTGTTCTTTGTATCCTCTGAGTTCCTTTGGCTGGAAGTTTCCAAGCTGTGTAAGGAGTTTGTCCAATTCCCAGCATCCACATGGGTGCCTGTGGGAACCCCAGAGTGAAAATTAAGGAGGCTATTTCTGGGACAGAGGAAAAATTGAGAGTAAATGGCTCTATACTTGAGAGTCTGTATTATTCTAATCTTTTCCCAGTGTGAAATTCTCGCTTAAAGTTTCATGGGAACATCTTTTCCTTAAATACAAGTCCCTACTTTAGCTTTTACGGGGAGTATTAAAAATACGTGTAGGAAAGATAACACTTTGTAGCTGTGTAGTAGCTATTAAGGAGAAAAATCTGGATTTGAATGCTGATCGTTTGCAGATACAGAAATGGTACCACCTGCTGCTGGAAAACATGGAGCATCCATGAATATTATGGGAAGTGCTCTGACAGCTGCTGCAAGGGGGAGGCTGGAGCAGCTGCTTGCTAAGCAGAGGAGTGAGAATATCAGCGAGGCACTGAAGCTCTCTAGGAGACAGGACCTCAGTTTTACACCTTTATTAAAAATTTGTCCAAAATTCCATCAAAAAAAGCAGAAAACAAATTTTACTGCCTGCTTTCTGTGCACGAGAGCTTGCCGAGCTCACCTACACACTGCTGCAAGCACTTCCATCTCACTTTCCTCCAACCCTTCCATTTAAATAACTTTCTCAGAGGTTTCTGCGCCTTTGCAGTGCCCGCACAATGTGTGGCTGTTTTCCAAACAGGAATTCCCAGGATGGTGACTCCCTGGCTGCTTCCTTGGCCTCATCCATTGCTCTTGGAGCTTCTGGTTCTCCTCTGCATCAGCTCTGAGCTGCAGCACCTGGGAGGTGCTCAGAGCTCGTGTCAGGTGAACTGGTCCCGAGAACATCTAAATGCATTTCCAGAGTAATCCCCTGCTAATTAACACACAAACTCCTTCACTGTTAATAAGATAAATCGGTGTTTTCTTGATCTTATGCACAGTTTATGGTAATTTTAAGCCCTACAGAAAGTGGCTGCTTCCATGAACAAATGGGGATAATTAGCTGGAGATAGTTATTATGCAAATTGAGCAAGCTGCACCTTTGAGTGGAAGTGGATGAGCAGGTTGAGCATAATGCCCCAAATTTGGATGCAAATGGAAAAGCTGTTATGGCATAACCTGCCCAGATTGTCCATGCTTAGGATCAGCTGCAGGAATTAATTTGGGAAATGAGCCCCAGCTGTGTGCCCAGGCTGATCTCCACACCCAGGTGGGAGCATGGCTGGGCTGAGTGTCCCTGGGTGATCCCAGCAGGCACCTGGGGCGTTTTTTTGACCAAAACTTCACTTCAGTGAAATAGAAAGGTTTGGGCAAGTACTGATCTTTTGAGGTTTATGTAGATAATCTTGACTATCTGGATAATATTCAATTTTAATGCTTTTACTCCCATATATTTTCATTTAGGTTTATTTTGATTATTTTTTTTTAAACAGCCACATAAATACTATCAATAGGCTGAAATGGAGAGGAATGTTGTAAGATTGAAACATTGAAAACCTAAATTAATTTATTTTTCCTTTTTTTTTTTTTTTTTTTCCCCAGTGTTCACCACAGGATACCTCATGTATCTGCTCTGGTTTGGAACCAAGTGTGCCATCAGATGTGGGACTGCTGGAGCCTGCGGGGCTGGAGCAGGTGCTGACCTTGGCCAGGCTTGTGGGACCCCAGCAGGAGAACTCGGAGCCAATTCCCTTCCCTGTGAGTGTGTTCTCAGACTCATTTCTTTGGGAGCAGTTGGAATTGTGTTCATCTGGGCTGTCTCCACTTCACGGTTGCTCTGAGTAACCAAGAGCTGATTATTAATTAACACTGAACACAGTAATTGATAGCAACCTGTTTTAGACAGATCGTTCCTATGAGAGACTTCAGCTCTCCTCCTGCTGCCACAGAGTTTGTGAGTCCCAGAATCCCAGGCTGGCTGGGGTTGGAAGGGATCTCTGGAGATCACCAAGTCCAACCCCTGCTCCAGCGGGTTCACCCAGAGCAGGTCACACAGGTTCAGTCAGGTGGGTTTGGGTATCTGCAGGGAAGGACCCTCCCCAGTCTGGGCACCTGTTCCAGGGCTCTGCCATCCACAAAGCAAAGAATTTTTCTTCATATTCAGCTGGAACTTCCCATGTTTCAGATTGTGCCTATTGCCACTTGTGTTTTCGCTGGGCCCCTCCTCTTGGCACCTGCCCTTAAGATATTTGTGTGGTGATACAATCAACTGTCAGTCGTCTCTTCTCCAGGGTTTGGGGTGTCTATTCCCACAGTGGTTTGTGTTTTCTGTTCCCACATCTTGGCTTCTGCCACTCAGGAGCTCTCTGATTCCCCCCTGGGGCTGGATCAGCCCTGTCTGATTCAGGCTCAGCTTCCCCACAGTGTGGCACCGGGAGAGGGAGCAGGACCTGGGAGTGCAGACAAACGCAGCCCAGGATCCACCTGGCTTTCCTGGCAAACCCCAGGAGCTCCTGGATCTCTCCCAGCTCCACCCAGAGCCTGGGAGCAGCAGCTCCTCCAGCCGTGCCCCGCTCCCTACTTGCAAATCAGCACCAGCCTCATGAATGCGGAATAAAAATGCCTTATGATGTTTTCTCTGAAAACGGAAGGAAATCAGATGGATGTGGGATACAAATGAGGGCAGGACATCCCAGGCTCTCGTTCCCCGAGGGGAGGACAGAGAAGTTATATTTACATTACACACGGCGTGCCCTGACTGTCAATATTGTGAAGCTCCTCCACAGACGCGATGAGATCTCCACCTGAACTTTGTCAAACTGTTTTATCACTCAATCTTTTGATTATCAGTGGAGGGAAAAAAACACATTTCCATAACAATGGCACTTAATGACCGGAGATGCTGAAAATCCAAGGTCTAATTTTATCCATGGAAATAAAGAGACGACGTCTCTGGCGAAATATCTGAAACTTGTTTTAAGAAAAGATGTTGGTGACGAACAGATGGCCCCGGCCCGCCATCCATATTCATGAGTGCATTGATTTCATTATGTCTTCCCCTAGGAAACTCAGCTTTTATAAGTCTGCCTGGCCATCAGATTGAGCAGTCAGGAGCCCTCTGTCACAGCTCTGTTGCTGTAGAAATTGAGGAAAGTATGTGAGAGGCTTTAGCACTTTTGTCTTGACTTTTATCACCCAACACCTGCTGTTTGGGGCTGGAGAGCTGAGATTTTTATCAGGTGCAACATACGTCGGCTTTGGGTGCATAAAGTGCCATGTTCGTTTTAACTGAGTGGCTTTAATTTTGTGACATCCTTGTGCTGTTTAATAACTTCCAGAGGGCTGAGACCTACAGGCAGGAGCTCCCAGTGAACCCTGAGCTGCCAAAATCTCTTTGGGGAAATCCCTTGTGTGATTCTCTGCTTGATATATTAATTGCCCAGGATAAATCTTACAAAGCAGCGATCACTTAGATCACAAAGGGAAATAAAACATCCAGACAGAGCTGTAAATCCAATTTGAAGTGTCTTTTCACAGAGGGAAACACGTTGTTAAGCACTAGTGAAAGCTGGGAATGTTTTGAGAATTGTTTTTAATCAGCTTTGAAGGCTTCTGTATAAAATTCGAGATTTTTAAAAGTTTTGTCCAAAGAGAAATTTTTTTTTCCTTTGTTTTGTCCTTTTCTCAGTAACATCTAACTCCATATGTGAGGACACTGACTGCTGTCTCTAAACGGTGACATTTGGCTTTTTTTGGTCCAACATTTGTGCAGCCCTGACTGGAGCTGAGCCACCTCCCGAGGGTGAAGCCTCCTCACGGGAGCTTTGTTTTCCAGGCACTGATCCAGTGATGGGAGAGCATCCCTGGGCATTGGAGCCTCGGGATTGGGGGTCCAGGGCTGGGGAGACTCCTGGTGGGAGCAGGAGGACCTGAGGGACTGATTGATGGCAGCGCCTGCGTCCCCTGGACTCTCTCAGCTCCGCATTCAGGACCTACCTCTTTTTTTTAAGGCAAGTTTAGCAGCTGGTCCTTTGATTTGCAAAATGAGGTTTAGTTCTAAAGAATAGGCCAAGACCGAGGGGATTCTGTAGGTTTGGGACTTGGAATTGCTTTTATCTTCCTCTTTTTGTCACTTCACTCCTTTCTTTCTGGCCAGAAGTATTTTTGTGTTCTCTTCAAAAGCCGGGCTGCTGTTGTACTTGGGCTCTAAAGAGCCTTAAAAGTGCCATTTAAATTCAGATATTTTAAAAAGCTTGAAGGGAGAAAAGTTTTAAAAATGTTTCGTACTTGGACATAATCGATCAGTAGTGGGGTAAAACCCAGAAATGTTCTTTTGGGGACCTTTGGAGAAGCTGAATGAAATTACAGCTGCCTGACACGACAGTTTAAGCTGTCAGCTGAATAAAAACACCATTTGACCGTGACAACAGAATATTCAGTTTTTTATTTTGTTCCTTTTCTAGAAGTAAAAAAATAGGGTTACTATTCTCCCACTTGGCTTGCTTGATCAAGAGTACAATTTAATTAAATAAAATGAGCACACCTACCATTGTTTTGCATTACGGAACTGTCAGTTTAGCATTCAGTTCCCAAAGGGTACTCAAAGGATCATTTAATTTTAAAATGATTGTAGCCTTGAAATAACTTAAAAGGCACTAATATATTTAATCAAAGGAGGTAACTGGTAATGGAGGAATAAATCATTAATGCGTATAAAGAACAGGGCTCCCACAAGGGTGTGAAGCCAACGGGGAAAATATTTAGGGCTACATCATTTCCTCTGGCCCCCTTCTGCCCATGTCTGTGGAGCTGAAACAGCTGAGATGTTTTGTCAGTTTGGGGTTTTTCTGTAGCTGGGGTATCCAGATGTGCTGTCAGCTGTCCCCAGGCCTATCCCCACGTGTCATCTGTGCCTGTTTTATCCACCCCACTTGTGCATGGAGCGTGTTCTGACCTGAGCAGTTCACTGCCTCTCCAAATGTCAGCATTCAGGTTGCCTGCACATCCCTAATTCCCCCCTTTCATCTCCCTCACTGAACAAGAGCTAACGAGGGGGAAGGAGCCATGTGTGGCCCTGCAATTAAAATGTCTTTGCTGAGCCCGAGTGGAAGCAGCTATTTTAGTTTGGGCATTTCTTAATTTCCCTGGCTTTGCTGTATAAATAATGGGCTTCAGCAGCGCCTTTGCTGTGGGTGGTTATTTCTACAAGGCTTGGAAAAGCTCAGTTTGGCATTTGGAACAGCAGGAGTGGGCTCGGCTCATCCCCTGGGGGTTGGGAGTGGGAGCAGGGGCTGGGGGTGCTGCTGCTGCATCCAGGCCAGGCCTGGATGGTGGCATCAACCTGACGGTGTCACCACCTTCTATTCCCACAGCTGCCAGGGTGGGACTGGGCCAAACCCACCTCCTTTGAGCTAATTCCTAAGAGTTTCAGAAATATGTGTTTTGGTCGGTTCTTTTAAGAGTTGTTTTATTTATATAGCAGATGAAACAATAAGCCAAGCAAAAATATTATCTATATTGTTATATGTTAGTTATATGCGAATCTATTAGATATTAATTAGTAAATATAGTATTATGAGTATGGTAATAAAGTGCAGTCTGTTGTGAGCAACTGGGGACTCAGCTCCCAGCTATTCCCATGCAATTGAAGTTCACATCCAGTGGCACTTATTTATATATTTTTATATTCTATATGAATTATTATACACATGATAATATAATACAAGAGGTTTCCTCCAGCACTCTCTTGTGAACCTCTGGGGCTCCAGCTCTGCTCCCAGCTCTTCCCAGGCAATTGAAGTTCCCCTCAAGTGCACTTTCCCTGCAATTAAACGCCTGAACCACTCCAAACCTGTAAATCTTTTGACAAAACACCCACCACAAAGTTGTTCTTTGTGTATCATCTGTAATTTGCAAATCTCTCAGGGTGCAGAGGCAGAGGTCCCACTCCTGGGGTTGTCCCCTTTTTGCTGTCACACCTTCCCTGTGACACCTGTACCTGTTTTTAATTAACACTCATGGTTATTGTATCTGTAGGAATTCCCAGAGACAAGGAGTACTGATTAAACCAGAAGGGATAATGCCACACCTGTCCTGGCTGTTTTGTCTAAAATCCAGAGGGTCGATTTTCTAATTGATTAAGCACAAACAGTTTTGTTAAAACCTGCCCATTCTAGGTTATCTCCTTGAATGAAGCTACTCCGTGAATTCAAAGATTTTTCAAAGTGATTTAATGAAAAATTAATTTCTAGAAAAAAAAAAAAAGGCAGGTCATAAATATAAGATACTTCCCATCTGTTCGCAGTGCATGACTCAGGGCTGTGTGCATGCACCTGGATAAAAGATGAATAATCTGCAGCTCGTGCCAGAAGAGCTTTTTAGCAGGTTGGGATCAGGCAGGCGCCTGATCAAGGTCGTTTAGGATTCCCATATAACATAAACTTGTTAGAAATGACATTTCAGTGGTGTAACTGCCTCCCTGGGAGCGTTAATATGAAGGAGTAAGACTGAGGAGAACCCCCAGTGGCCTGAAACACCGACTTGTGCAATGCACTGGAAATTAAAAACTTCTATGTTTTTTTGATGCTGAAATCTGGATTTAATGTTCTGGGGGTGTCTCATCTCTGGAAGTGTCCAAGGCCGGGTTGGACGGGGCTTGGAGCAGCCTGGGACAGTGGAAGGTGTCCCTGCCCATGGCAGGGGGTGGCACTGGATGGGATTTAAACTCCCTGCCAGTCCAAACCACTCTGATAGTAACAACAACAGGGGAAACTGGGGGGGGGGGAAATGAGAGAGATCTGCCAATTAGGGATGGGCAATACAGGCTGAGGGTTCCAGGGTTTCAGCTTCCTCTTCTGTGGTGAAACTCTCCATTACCTCTGTTTTTCCTAATCCACGGGGGCTCTCCTTTAGGAGGGAGCTACATTCCTCCAGTCTCCTATTTTTAAATACACGGAAGTTGTTTTAATGAGAAACTGATTTCATGGGTAAAAATCAATCAATTCCATAAAAGAGCTGAAGAAAGTTGTTTCCTGCATATCCATCACAGTTCTTAAAGTAGCATCCCCGAATCTGGGGACATTCTATAAAATCCCAAGGCTGTGGCTGCCACGCTCTGGGTGCTCAGCCCATTTTCTGGGCTCTCCGGTCCATATTTGCAGCAAACAGCCCCAGCCCAAAGCTGTCTGCCAAACCTTTGCCAGACTTATCCCTCGGTGTGGAACGAGCGTGTGGCAGGTCCTGTGCCGTGTCCCTCCCAGAGTGGGAGGATGTTGTTCTCCCTGGCATACTGTGAGTGGGAGAGTGGGAAAAACCAGCCAAAAGCTGCAATGGCATTTCAAGCTAACGAAGCTTTCAGGAGCCATCTCTGATTGAACAGATGTGGGCTAAATAATTTAAATTTGCTGCATCCCTTACCATAGAAAATCGGGAAGTGCCATAAGTTTTCTGAAAGTTGCTGTGAGGTGACTTTGGTTTGGTGGATTATGGAATATCTGGAACTGGGAGGGACCCAGGAGGAGTGAGTACAGTAACAAGAAATGGCTGTGGCTGTGCTGTTGGGTTGGACTGACAAGCAATGATTGATGTGTGCTGGCAGTCACCAGGAAAAAGTTCTGCTTTATACATTTGAAGAGTTTTAAATTTAAGTTTCCTTGGTTTGCCACTCCCACTCCTCTCTCTGGGGATAAAAAGGAAAAGCACATGGAGGGCAGGGACCTGTTGCACCGGGGGGAATTGAATTGGAAGAGGTTTTGTCCATTTTTGATGATTTCTGAATGCCAGAGTGTTATGTTGATACTTCTTGTAAGGGAAAAGGGTCCTGGTGTCCACAGTTTCTTTGATTTTCCTGGTTGGCACCTCCAAATATGCAGCTCCCACAGCTCTTCAGGGAAATGGGATTTCACCAGTTTCTTGCTCCTCAGACTGGGAGGCTCTGCCAGTGGGCTGTGATTTCTGCATCCTTTGAGGGAATGGCCTCTGCAGACTTTCCACATCCCATCCCAGGAAATCAGTTAATAAAATCATCTGTTAAATTAAGTCTTCAATAAGGAAGGCTTTCAAAGAGGAAAGTCTTCGATAAGGAAGGCTCTCAAGTGTTTCTCCATGGAAAATGGGAAAGGGGGAGTTCACTCCTCTTGGCTTTATTCCCACTCGGCTCTGTCCCAGCAAAAATAAAAGCAGCTTTCTGCATTGCATCCTCATTTTTTGGGCAATAAAATCCCAGGGAAAAGCAGCGATGCTTCATAAAAGTACAAACAAAGCAAATAGAAGCCTCTCCTGGGATGTGTCCAGCCCTCAGATCATTTGGAAGGTGGTCAGGAGCCGTGTGGGATGGTTACGTTCCAGCTGGTAAAACAAAAATCAATGGACATGAAATGGGTTAATGCAGGTGGAGGTTTTTCCCTCTGGGCACTGCCAAAGGGTTTCAGGGCAGAATTTTCCAAAGAAACTTTCCATCTAAGGCTGATGATGTTTTTTCTTGTTATATCAATGTAGCTTTTGGTTCTGTCTGTGCCATCTCTGATGGGCCATGGACATGCGGGCCCTGCCCAGCCCCAGCTGGTGGCAAGGGGTGGTTCCTGACAAGTGTATCCAGGTGTAGTTTGGCTGTTCCTGATGGATCAGGTGGGTTCAGGTGTGGTTTGACTGTTCCTGATGGATCAGGTGTAGTTTGGCTGTTCCTGATGGATCAGTTGGGTTCAGGTGTGGTTTGGCTGTTCCTGGTGGATCAGGTGGGTTCAGGTGTGGTTTGGCTGTTCCTGGTGGATCAGGTGGGTTCAGGTGGGGTTTGGCTGGTCCTNGCCCAGCCCCAGCTGGTGGCAAGGGGTGGTTCCTGACAGGTGTATCCAGGTGTAGTTTGGCTGTTCCTGATGGATCAGTTGGGTTCAGGTGTGGTTTGGCTGTTCCTGGTGGATCAGGTGGGTTCAGGTGTGGTTTGGCTGTTCCTCCAAGCCCTGTGGGACCATGCCAAGGCCACATGTGGCACGTGGACACTGCTGGTGCTGCAGGTACTGCTGGCACAGGTGCCCAAATGAGCTGACTCCAGGAATGTTCTTCCTTAGCCGGATAAACCCTGGTGCATCCATCCCCATAATTCATTTTGTGTTCCCAGCAAGATTAGAGCCTGGAGCAGTGTTTTGTGTTAGAGCTGCTCTTCCAGCACACACTCGTATTCATCTGGGGAGCCCTTGCAAATGATTGAACATTTTAATCTCTTTCCTGCATTTCCTCACGTGGATTCCAGTAATGTGCATCCGGTAGCAGCAAGTGGACTATGACCCAGAAGGGATTTAGGGCTGTGGAACAACGCGTCCCTGCTGTAATTTCTTTCTCATCTTCATCTTCTCCTGCTGTATCCTCATGTAACTCCACGCTGGGCTCTTCCGAAGCATCATTTCCAGCAGCTCTGTTCCTGGAGGCTCCAGCCCCAGCCCTGTGCTTCAGCAGGAGCTTCACAAGAGGCACTGCTGTGACTGCCAGAGTAAATCCTTCTCCGTGGGTTGGCAGCTTCTCTTTGTGTGAAGAGTGGGTGGTGCTGGGTGTGTTTGAGTGCAGAGGGAATGAGGGAATGGTGCCTGAGTGCAGAAGGGCCGATGCCACGTTCCCTTCCCAGCCATGCTTCCAGCTGCTCCCAGCTGGGCAGCTTTGTGGTGCACTTGTGTACAGCTGCTCGGGAGAAATCCCTGCTGGGAAGGGGAGGTTGGTGGAACACTGGAATTTAATTTGAGCTCTTGTTACAGTGTCCACAGAGCAGAGCGGCCAAAGGGCCCCGTTAGGACAAACCTGTGTTCCCCCAGCCTGCTCCCCATGGTCCCAGTGCCACCAGAACCCCAAATCCCAAGGAGAGCTGCTTCAGGCAGAAGGCTCGTTCCTGGGAGGGCTGAGTCTCTGCATGGTGATCCTGAGCTGTTCCTGAGCTGTCCCCAGTGCCCAGCCCTTGGCACTGCTGAGGTGGCACTGCCCAGTATTTGTCCTGGCACCCAGGGCTGGGTTTGCTGTGTGGGGTTGGCCCATGTTGGCCATTGTGTGCCAGGCAGTCATTTCCCATGTCTCTGACTTGTTCGGTTTTCACTCTAAATCAAATTTCTCAACAGTTTTCTTCCCCAGTGGTACCAATTTCGCCTCTGTATCATTTTGTCCTGCAGACACCGCTCCTGAGCCACCTTTGTGCAGGTGTGTGTGCCTAGAAAATGCATTTAATGTTGCATTATTGAACATGGCAGTCGGGTTATTTCTCCCTCCAGCCAGGGTCAGAACCCACCTGAGCTTCAGGACTGGAGCCTGCCTGGATCTAATCCTGGAGTTTCTGGTTTCTTGTTCTCCTTCAGTGCCTGTCTCCCCAAAGACTGCACTTAAACTGTCTGTCCGCAGAGGCTGCTGCCTCTAAAGGAGGTTGCTTTGGATTGAGTTTGTTTAGGTTTTATTTTGAATCAGTCAGCAAAAACAGCTGGTTCTGGACTTAACTCATGGATAGAAGGATTTACTTCCTGAAACTTCATAAACCTAAATGTTACCCCGTTGCTGAGCCCTCCAGCATCTGTGTGAGCACTCCAAGCTGTGAGTGCTGTTCCTGCCCATCCTCGGAGACCTGGCTGTGCCCTGCCAGCTCCTGCTGTGGCAGTGGGCTGGGATTTGTCCTTGTTTTTAACTCCATTTGCAGGGCCCATGAGAATAATTTGTGGCTCTCTTCCTACAAAATGACACTTTGCCAAAAGGAGAGACAAGATCTTGTTTTAAAATGCAAACCAGGAAACTTCCTGCAGTCCAACACGATGATTAACTATCCCAGCTTCCATGGAATAATTGCAGCCTTTCCTCCACGCTTTCATCTTGGCATTATTCTCCTGAATATCACCTGATACATCTTTACTATCACGACACTTCTCTTAATGCACAATTAGAATTATAACACCTTTTACAGCATTCTGTATAATTAAAAAGCCAGACTTCCTCTGAAATAACAATATTCTGGCAAGTGGCAGTGGCACAGATGAATTATTTTGAAGGCAGATGATGCTGGCAGGTTGGGCTGTACATCAGGCTGGAGAAGTAGAACGCATTCCTTTTTTGTTGTCAGTTTTCCTTTGTGCTTAATGCAGATTTGTCTGATTCCAGCACTGGAGAGGGAAACCTTGATTTAGGAAATTGTGTTTCAATAAAACAACACCACCTCATGATCTGTTGAGGCTGTCACCTCTCTCCTCAAGTTACTCCCCTGCCTTTGCTAGGATTTCATGCAGAGAAATGGATTAATTGTTGGTAAGGGGGACAAAAGCAGCCCATGTAATCCGCCACTGCCCTGTGGAGGGAGGTGGCTCCTGCTGGGATGCTGGGCTGGGATAAATGAAACCAGGCAGGTCCCAAAGCCCAGCGTAATTCCTGACCTGTCTGAGTTGAAAGATGTTGTTGTGGTTCTGTAAAATGTGATGCCATCCAGGTGTTCCAGCTTCCACTTAAAGATAAAATCAAGTTTCTGCTCCCTGCAGTTGTTGAGGGGGGAAGAAATTGTGGCTCAGAATCCCAAAGACAGATAAATACAATATAACTAATCAAAACCCAAGAAAAATGGCTGTGATTAAGGCAATCTTAGAATTTGTGAGGGCTGGGAGGAAAGCAGCCTTGTGCCTGATTTCAGGGCTGATGCTGGGCAATGCCTTGGGTGCTGTTTTCAGCTTCTATCTGTATGTCACAGTCTTAGAACTAATTTCACTATGTCCAACTTTAAGTCCAGGAAGTCTTTACAGTGAATAAGGCAGCATTTATAGGTGGTTCCATGCTAACTGGGATTTTCCTGTTCCTACCCTATTTTTACAGCCCTTACAAACCTTTCTTTATTCTTAAAACTGCAATGAGTTATTGCCATAATGTAAAACACCGATGAGAACAGTGGTGTGCTCCTGCTGACCTGTCTGACACTTCCTACAAGGTACAGGCTCACACAACATGAGGATCTGAGTTCGAGGGAACCCCTGGAACTCCCTCAAGGCTGCGGTGGAGAGCAGCTCCTGGGGCAGAGCTGGTGGGTCCCAGGGGCAGCCGAGGCCTGACCTGTTCTTGCTGCAGCTTTAGAGGCAGACAAAGCTCAGGCAATGAGCTCGGAGCTGGTGACCTTCAGGGCATGGTGGAAAGCTGGTCCGGGCACTTCTGTGTTGTAGGGAGCATTTGAAGTGTTGGGAGGAACGGGAGGATGGATTTAATGGTTTTGTTCCTCCCTGGAGTGCTGCTGTCTGGGTTTGGAGGGTTGGTGTGTGCCAGGCTGGAGGTGGGTCTGGCTGTATTTAGAGAGTGTCCCTGGAATCCATTCAGGATGATCAGGTGTCCTTATAGCCATCTTTATATCCATCTTTATATCCATCTGATCTTGGAGTCAAAATAAATGAAAACAGAATTGAGGCACTGTTCATTTGCTGGATTTAAAACAACTTTTTCTTTTCATATATAGAATCAAATCTCATCTTACTGTTTTGGCATAATGGATTAGAATAAACCACAGTTTATTTGTGTTCAGAAACCCACTCTGGTATCTTTTGCCTGATACAGATACTTAGATTTTCTCTTAGGGTGGAGTTGATGAAGTATATTCTGCTGCAGTATCAGCTGCCTGATAATTTAACTTCCCTTATTCCATTATGGTGCTAAGCAACATTTTAACGAATTGTGAGTTTCCTTTTTCGTATGGGTGTCTGGAGAGCATGTACAGCCTTTATAATAAGCTTTAAATCTAAATAAAAAGTTAAGTATATAGCACTCTCAGTCTTCAGAGCGTTCAAATAGATTTATTTAATCATCCTTTATGAGCCAGGCCAGCAGTTACGGCCTCGCTGGCACCGAGAGGGGAGATTTATCAGCAGAGTGAGTGACTTGCTGTGGTCAGGAGAAATGTCACTGTCAGGAGGGCAGTGGGAGAATCTCCCCCTTACTGACCCCAGTTTGACACCAGCGCTCACCCCTGGTTTGGTGCTGGTGCTGCTCCTGCTCTGCCTGCCTGGGATCAGGCTCCGGCTGGAGGTGGCATCACACCGGGCAAAGATCTGCACCAACTTCCCTCAACATGGGCTCTGACTCGTGGTCTGAGGGTTCTGTCAGGCTGAATTAACTGCTGGTTTATCAGCTGCTCAGCTGGGTCCCAAAAAGGTTTGGAAATGCTGCTCCCATCCTGCACATTTCCTGTCTGGTTCACTCCAGGTCCGGAGCAGCCCTGAATACCAACGACAGCGGTACCTGGGCTGGGCTGTTTAATCACCTCATAAAAGAATGGAAACAGATACTTAATGAA
The DNA here is from genome assembly GCA_013398115.1 of Falcunculus frontatus. Taxonomy (NCBI): domain Eukaryota; kingdom Metazoa; phylum Chordata; class Aves; order Passeriformes; genus Falcunculus; species Falcunculus frontatus. The sequence continues at coordinate 476,609 of VZRV01004674.1, forward strand.
TCAAAGTGCACTCAGATTAAATGATCAGAAATTCCTAGTTAATCACCAGAAAGGAAACTAATTAAATTACCATTCAGCTTTTATGGGGGCCTTGGGATGGTGAGCTGAAATAAGTCCCTTCAATCACTTCTTTCATTAGATGGGACAGGCATATTCAAGGTTAGTGAAGATAAATGTGATGTTCTTTGCTTGCTCTTGAAATTATAGCATTTAAATAGCACTTTATGCTTCATCACCTAAGCTAAACCCAAAGTAGACTGCAAGGAGAGGCCGTGGCAGAGACAGCTTAGCAGGGAGGCACAGGGAAGGAAGGCAAAAAGTGGGAATACGCAAATCAAGATTTAAAAGGTTTTCATTTAATTATTATTTAAATTTCTAATTGCATTTCACCTTCAGGAATAAGGTAGGTAAGTGATACTGCCAAGTGATGAGATGCTAATTCCAGCACTGACTCTGGCCCTTGGGAAGCACAGAGTGGTCAGAGGTGGTGTGTGATGTCTGCTGGCTCCGATGGCCACCCAACACTTTCCATACCCAAAGGGGGAAGAATTGTGGAAAATAAAGGATATTAGCAGCAAAAGAGAAAACTCCTGTATTTTTTGGCAGTTCTGTGTCCTTAGGAGCACCATGAGGGTGGTGACAGAGCCTGGGCAGGTGGGCCAGGTCCTCGCTGCCACCGAGGCTGCAGCACTCGAGTTATCACCCAACAGGTGCCTCCTGCCTTCGGCTTTGTTCTGGCTTTGTATCCCTGGCAGCTATTCCAGCGCTGAGGGGAATGTTCTGCCCGGGGTTCTAAACTGAATGTGTGTGGTGGCAGTGGCAGCAGCTCCTGCCGAGCCGGGGGAAGGCGGAGGGGCTGCTCCCTGCTCCATCCTTCTGCCTCCTGTGCCCCCTCCTGTCCCCAGGGCTCGGCTGGCCCGGGGACTGTCCCTCGCCCAGAGCATCTCCCCCATCCCTGGGACATTCCTGAGGGGCAGCGCTGCTGTTTCACTCCTGGGAAAAAAAAGCTGCCTCAGCCTCGGGAGGTGCTCCCTGAATGGAAGGGAAATCTCCCGCTCCTTCAAAGCCAGAGGTAAATACAGCCCTGAAGCAGCAAACAGCTCCTGCAGGGAGGAGACAGGGAGAAACCTTAGTTTAAGCATCAGTCTATGTATTTCGGTATTCCTTTTTCTTTCTCTTTTTCTTTTTTTTTGTTTGTTTTATTTCTTAAAGCAAACCTTTACAGGCTCACAAGTAACAAAAGATCCGGTGATATCCCTTCAGTTCCCTGAAAAGGAGGATTTTCAGCAGAAAGTGAAATCAGTGAGATCCTGTCACTTCCTTTCTTAGCTTTTTAACAACCATACCCGAGGTTTCTGACACCCAGAACTTGCTTGAAAAGTTAAGAAAAGAAAACACAGCTGCAGGGTTTCAAGGCAGGGCACAACCAAGTCAAAATAATCTGACTATAAAATCTGGGGGCTTTTCATTCACACTGAGGTTTTCCCACTAATGGGGATCCTTGGAGACATAAGGTCATTTAGATTCCTGGTTAAATTAGTGGAGTTTTACTTAAAATCATAATAAATGTCCTTTTGTGGTGAATGATTGACTGTGACAATATTTGCCAGCTGAAGCCCACAGAGCCTTGAAGTGTTGCTGATTTTGTTTTCTATTAATATGGGTAATTATGTTTACTTTGCCACTTGGGATCGTATCATCATTGAAATAATTAGTACATTTCCAGATACTTTTATAGATCTAAAAATTTCCTCTAAAAACCTCCAAATACAAACACAGAGAACAAGAAAGGAGCATAATTATATTATTTTTCAATTTAAATATTTTTAGATCAGTATCAACATTGGGAGGGGGGTGGCACATGGGTTTGGAGTGGAGCTGAATATTCCTCGCTGAGTTGCAGAGGAAAAGACTGACTCATGTTCTTTAAGAAAGGATAAAAGACCTGGAGGGAATCTCTGGAGCAGGACTGGCAGCTGGAGCTTTCCTCACTTCCAGCCCCTCCTTTCCAGCTTGGCCCTTTCCACAAGCTTTGGTACCAGGGAATGGCTCCAGAAGTTCCTCTAGGTGCTGGGGCTCTCTTCCTGCACACCCTGTTCCTGGGGAGGATGGCCAGGAGCTGCATCTTGGCTCGCTGCCTCCTTTGGAGAGAATTTCTCTTTTGGTCTGCTTGGGAGGCAGTTTGGAGATTTGTTTTCCCTTATCTTTCTTTGCTTTGTAACCAGAGCCAAGTATTCCCAAAGAGTTTGGGTGAGCCCATTGTTCTGGTGACCAAGAACTGAAGGTGTTTTTGGAGCATGAGGGATTATCCACTATAATCCATTCAACAAACTTCTCACACACTTGTTACAGTAGGGACAAACTTTTTGGGTGCAGATATCATCTTGGGTTTTCAAAGATCTGGTTATAAACCAGGGTTTGTGTGGCCACAGCCTCTGGCTTTAACACCAATAAAATAGGTTGAGATGTGGATGGGATCGAGCTAAAGGTCTGAGCTGAAAAATACAAACCTTTAGGGGACAGCAGGAAAAAATGGAATTATTGCAAGAATTGGTTCCTTCTGGAAACAGAGTCAGCATGAGCAGAGATGAGTTTTTGCTGTAACATCCTGACTTTGTTCCTGTTATTGCTCAAGGACTTTGAGGCGAAATTCAATCAATGGACAGGCAAATATCTTCTCCCTGCTCAGGAACACACGAGTCCTGCTCTGAGCTCTGAAAAGCACCAGCATTTCCAGGGGTTTGTGTCCGCAGTTTCCATCCATCTCCAGTGGTAACGAGCAGGGAGCAATTAGCGATTTGTTAGCTCAGCAGTTTCTGGGAGAAGGGTTTGCTGACCCCCTGGGGGGCTGCTGCAGCCTTTCTTCAGCACATTCTGCTTTGAAACTTCCCAAGGAGAGCGCAGCCCTCGGGATTTAGGGAGAGGACATCATCCCGGGAGCTGCAGACCCATGTGCTGCTCCAGCTGTTCCAGCTGTTCACCCCCCGGGGACGTTTGTGCCCAACAACTGCTCCTTCTGCGTGGCTGAAGCTGCAGGGGGATGGTCAGACCCTCACCTGGGGTAGGACGTGGTGGGGGCTTCCTTAACCCCTTCCTGGGCTGTGGGGTCCCAGTGACACTGCTGATCCCAGCTCCCCAGCTGGCTTCCATCTCCACGGAATTAGAGAATCACTAAGGTTAAAACCTCCTTGAAACCTAGGAAACAAGGAGACAGATCTCAGCTGAGGGTGGCGGTGCCAGGATGTGGTTGTTCAGAGGATACAGAATCTCATTAGTTACTCGTGAAGTAAAATTAAAGCAAAATTTTACCTCGTGATCTAATTCCTCACCTGGTTGGTGTTTTCCCTGGATTGCTGAAGCCTGGCTTTATTTCATTTTATTTGGAAATGGTACCACAGTGAGCTGGTTTGGGCCAAATTCAGGGAAACGTCCAAAAGGAACGTCTCCTCAAAGGAAGGCAGGTTATAGCCGCTCCTCCCCCACCCAGGTTCGGGAAAGAAATATTCCTCGGAGGAATGTGAAAGAGAGAATAAAACTATTTATTTAACAAACACACGGGAAAAGAATAATAATGCTAAATAATGAAATCTCTCGCTGTGGAGAGAAAACCTGAAAGATTTGAGAGTCCTTCTGTGAGTTTGGTCTCTGTCCTCCTCGGAGCTGGGTCGGCGTGGGGCTCACCTCCAGGCCGGGGGGAGGTCCCCCGGTGAGGTTCTGATGTTCTGATGTTCTGAACCAGTCCAGAAGAGAAGG
>VZRV01004674.1:490637-593844 GCA_013398115.1 Falcunculus frontatus
CTTGCTCAGGGAACTCAGAGCTCTGGCATTTAATATTTTTTGCCTTTTTTTAAAGGCTAAAATGCAAGTTTTAAAACAGGGTTATCATGCTTGATGCTTAAACCCCACTTTTTTAGTGCAATTGTTCCCACTAAAATCTAAAATTTGTTGTAAAAGAGAAAAAAGGAACGAATGGAATTGAGCAAAGCAGCCTGATTATTGATATTCTGAGATGTGTCAATTTGCAGCCTTTTCGAACACATTTCTGGTCCTGCTCCAAGTGCAGTCATCCCAGTGTTTCTTAAATGTCCAGAAATACAAAACAGAAGTACAGAGAGCAAAATAAACCCATTGCAGGTTTTAACCTCTCAGTTCTTCTGAGAAATATGGAAAATGAAAAGGAAAATGTTTAGAATTGTATTGGCAAAGTATAAATAATCACAAGATACAGAGAGATCCGCAAGAAATAACTTGCATGATTTTCTGTCAAGTTTTGAAGGTTATTGTGACAAATTGGAAATGTTCTTTGGACACTTGCATTGATCAGTAGGAGATTTTGGAATGCAGATGGCACTGTGAATATAGGATGTTATTTCATCTCGCTGCTCTGACAGCTGAAGGAAAATGGTGACGGCAGAAAAACCCCAGGATGAGTATTTCCAGGGCCAAATTTCCACTTAGTGGAGTCTGGATCATTGCTTGGATGGTTTCATTTTCTCACATGCTGAGAGGGAAGAGAGCTTCATCATTCCTCCTGTTTTCCACGAATCATTAAACAATTAAGAGGTGAAATTAGCAGTGGGAAATGATGGGAAACTGGGGACACCAGTGCAGGAAAATCACTGGGTTTTAGGCAGAGCATGGAATGTTGTTGCTGCATTTTTACTGTCTTGGATCTCTCTCTCCAAGTTGGACACATAAAATCATTGATCAGTAGGGCTGGAAAAGAGCTCCAAGACCATCAGTTCCAACCTTTGACCACCATGTCACCTGAGCTGTATCACCAAACCCAGCTCTGCTTGGGTTTTTGAACACTTCCAGGGATGGTGACTCCACCACTTCTCTGGGGAGCCCATCCCAATGTTTAACCACTCTTTCAGTGAATAATTTTTCCCGATGTCCAACCTGAACCTCCTCTGGCACAGCTTGAGGCCCTGTCCCTTGTCATCAGTGGCTTGAACCAGAAAGCCCCATAATGCTGTCGTGGTTAGGGGCAAATGTGCCCCCTGCCCACACCCGTTGTTTTTAGAGCAAGAATCTTCCACTCTTTGGTCTGCTAAGTATTTCTGAACCTAAATTCTGGGGTTTTTTTCCTATGCTCTTACAGCCTCTTGGCCTTTGGTTTTTCCATTTTGTTCCATATGTAGAAGAGGAGCCGACTGGTTCCCCTGCTCACGTTCTGCTGGAGGCTCAGTGCTGACCCTCTGAGCGGAGCTTTCTTCTCCCTGGGTACAAAGCTTTGCTGGGAATTAGTTAAATCTCTGAGTCAGAGGAGTAATGAGTGGTTCTCAGCAGCATTAAAAGGCAGAGAGTACCCAGGGCAGCCGGCATCAAGGAACACGCTTTGCTCTAAAGAGCTGGATTTGCCTTTTCCCGAGATGTTCCGTCACTTCAGACGCCTCAAAATGGAAGGGATTTCGCTCAGAAGTGCTCGTACTTTATCCATCTGTAATTGCCTCCTGCTCCAAAGCAGTGCTTCAGCTGCCAGCTGGTTTAACCCAGCCACTCCTCACACGTGGCCGTCTTCAAAATGCAGCAGAGTGTTGGCCTCCCACCTCCATCCGCCTTGGAATCCTCTCCCGCCTCCATCCGCCTTGGAATCCTCTCCCCCCTCCATCCGCCTTGGAATCCTCTCCCGCCTCCATCCACCTTGGAATCCTCTCCCGCCTCCATCCACCTTGGAATCCTCTCCTGCCGTCCAAGGGACTCCAGCTGGAATTATCAGGCTCCCTTTCTCTGGCTAACCCTGGACTCATTCCCAAATCCCGCTGGGATACTTCAGAGCTCTGAGGCAGTGCTGGCTGGAAGGGTGACAGCTCTTCACCTGCTCTTAGCAGGAGGTCATTGGAGTAATTTGCACAAAATCCCCCAAATGCCAGCCTGGAATTTATGTGGAATTTATGCCACTCTTTGTCAACTGGAAGCTAAGGATGGCTTAACTTTTATGTTTAATCCATAATGAGGCATTGATCTCGTGACAGGAGTTGGTCCCTGGGTGCTGCCCCCATAGTTTTTATATCTTGATAGACACCAATCAGGTACAAAATAACTCACGTGTGCTAAAAAAGCAGGATTGTCTCCAGGAAGGAACCTGGCTTCTCCCTGGAGATTAAGGACATGGGGATTTAACTGCAGTAAAATTGACTTGGATTTTTTTTTTTGTGTGGCTTCTGGAGAACTAAGCACAGATGATATTTAAATGATCTTAAAAATAGGATTATATCTCTAAAAAAAATTCAAAAGCGGAACAAAATGAGCTGCTTTCCCTCTGAAGGCTCTGTCGGCAAAGGTCCCCAAAGCTGTGCCAGCCCATGGTTGCTGAAGGCTCACAGTGAACTCCAGCTATTTATAACTGGGAAATTGTAACTGGACTCTTGCTGGATAAAGCCTGAACTTGAGGATTTGGATATTTTGTGGTTTTTCTTTGGGCTCTGCACAGCCCATCAGAGCAGCTCTCCTTAGGGCAGGATGAGCTGGAGATGGTGTGAGAGGGCTCCCACCACATCTCTTCACTCTTCTGCTTCTGCAAGGGGGGTCTGATGTGACCTTGGAATTGTGTGTGTGCCACCAGTGATTCCAGAAGCCATTCCTGCTTCTCTGAGGCCAGATTTCAGGTTTTCCTTGAGCACAGTTTGTGCCTGCATTGTCCGCTGTGTTTAATAATCCAGATAAAAATTGGGACTATGTGAGCGGTTCTTTATTTCTTTCTTTCTAACAAAAAGTCTGCAGCACTGCTTGGGAAGGTCAAGGCTGTTTGACACTGCCAGGATGCTGGTATTCTTGGAACAACCATCTGTTCGGAACACAGTGAAAAATTGGTTTGTGACTGCCCAAAGTCACTTCAGCTCATGAATAAAATTAAACAGGAAAAAAAAAGTACATCAGTGTTTTACCACCAACAGCAGAGAAATTTCCATTTGGAAAAATCAGTGTTTCTGTCCGTGACTGTCCATTTCTGTCTGTGACTGTCCATTTCTGTCCAGGACTGGATGAGTGATGGTTTGTTCGTGGTGGGATTCAGGTGTTCTTGGCTCAAATGGAGACATGGATATTAAGCCCTTGGGACTGTCACCGTGTGACCAGAAGGAATTTGGTCAACAGTTGAGCTGGAATGAGTTGCACAGGGGCCCTGGGAGGGAGGGCAGGACACGCTGTGCTGAGCACACCAAGCCCCAGAGCTGGGAACAAGGCCGGACGTCACCTGTGTGCTCCACTCCCAACCCCACCAGGAGCTGGTCTGTTTGCTCTTTCCCCTTTCTCTCTGCTACATTTGTACATTTTATGAAATTGTGGAAACTTTGGCAGACTGAGAGGCTTTTTTCCATGTCTTTGTTCCTTTCTTTTTTCTCCCGGCAACTTCAGTATTTCCTCATCTCTGCCTTATGCTTTTTAATGATTTTTTTACCAGCTGCCGCATTTTCATCTCTCACTCTGTTCTTCATCCCTTAAGGCAGGATCCAAAAATATGATCCAGTGACTTCTGTGGGTTTTGTGTTTTGCTGATTGGCCCCAGAATGTACCACATTTTGATCACTACATTTTCCAAAGCAAATTGGACGTTGTAGCCAGGTGGGCATTGGTCTCTGTTCCCAGGTAACAGGAGATAGGACAAGAGGAAATGGCCTCAAGGTGCACCAGGGGATGTTTATATGGGATATCAGGGAAAATTCCTTCCCTGAAAGGGTGGTCAGGCATTGGAACAGGCTGCTCTGGGAGGTGGTGGAATCTCCATCCCTGGAGGTGTTCAAAGAATGTGTAGCTGTGGTTCTTTGGGGCATGATTAGTGGTGGGCTTGGCAGTGTTGGATCAATGGTTGGGCTCAGTGATCTTAGAAGGCTTTTCCAATCGTAATGATTCCATGATTCTACTCACAGACCAGTTTTTCTCTGTTTCTTTGGTAATTTGAGATTTTCTTGCTGCTTAAATTAGTGAAAACACTTTTCCCTTGAAGCTGGTGTTGACTAATGTCTGTGTTTTCCAGGTGTGCTGTGACTTACCTGGTGCTGCCGTGCTCATCATTGGGATATTCAGCACTGCTTTTTGGGGTTGAACTTCAGAATACAGTGAGTAGAAAGTCCCAGCAAAAATATTGGAGACTGTATAATGGTGGGATTTAGAAGGGCCTGGCAGTGTCCAAGGCCTGGTTGGATGGAGCTTGGAGCAGCCTGGGATAGAGGAAGGTGTCCCTACTCATGGCAGGGGGTGGGATGTGAAAATCATAAGCTTTGGTGAGATACTATACATGGCAGGCTGCTGAAAATTATTAACATTACAAAAAAGCTTTCTGGTGTGGGAAGTTTCATTAAGAGTTACATCTCTGAGTTCAGTCCCAATTTAATAAGAGATAACATCTCCAGCTTCTTAAAATTTAATTTGATAGTTTATGAAGAAAATAATTAAAGCATATTGTGGCATCAGTCACTTTTTATTTCGTAGAAAGTCTGTATGAAGAAAGAACCATTTGTAGAGCAGACAGAGTTTATATTGGCCTGGAATTTCATTTGTCCTTATTGACAGAACTTCCACTAATCCAAAGTAAATGGGAAGGAAATGATAGAAAAAATAATAAAGGGTAATCTTGACCTTGAGGCTATGGAAAATGGAAGTTGGTGGAAAGTTTGGAAAAGTTGCAGCTCTGTGGGGAAAGAAGATATTTCTAGTACGTGATAATGAACTGGTGCTCACATCTCTGGGAGTTCAGGAGATAAACCAAGAGTTTTGGGGTTCTTCAGTCACGACAAATAGTGCATCAGTGCACTGACAGAGAATCCTGGGATCACTGAAGTTGGAAGAGATCTTTAAGACCATCAGGTCCAGGTGTACAACCATCTCATTGTGTCCTGCGGAGAACAGCTCCAAGTCAGAGCACCCTGCAGAGTTCCTGGTCACCAACGAGTGTCTGCTCTTAATCACTGCTCACCTGAGGGCAGGTGGGGAAAACAGAACCTGTGGGATGTTCTTCAGGCATCAGAGCCCTGATGCCTGGATCAGGACAAGCTCCTTATCCCCTCTTGGCAGACTCCTGTTGCCTCTGTTCACTGACTTTCCCTGCACTGTTTTGCTTTGGGAATCCAAAATTAGAGCACTCTTTTCTTGACATAAAACTTTTTGTGGCTCTCCCCAGGTCTCTGACCAGAAGATTTTCATGAGTGCCTCATCTGCAGGCCACACCAAGGGGTTTCAAAGAATGTCTTTAAGATTAGATTTGCCTCTGGAATGGTTTTAATCAAACTATTTTTTTCTGTCACTTTTTTGGACACTTTACAGCTTTCAGTGACTGCCTTGAATCAGGTCCATAAGAACGTCTGACAAGCCAAAAATAGATTAATCTCAAGCCTCTGCTACAATTACCACTTGGATTTCTGTATCACTTACTACTTAAGTGGTTTACAAGCAATTACAGCCTAAGCCTTCCCGAGCCTCTTGGAAGGAGCGTTTCCCGTGGCGCTGTCCAGAGGGAAGCAGAGCATGGAGAGATCAATCCAGCCCTGGGAAGTGCACAAGGCATGGTGCTCCACTGCTGATCCAGCTTCAGGAGACTTGCCCGAGGGAATGAAGGCAGAAAAGAAGAGTCCAGGTTTCAGTCCTATCCTGGAGTGGAAGTTGGATTTAGTCAGGCTGGAGCCCTGCTGCTGACAGCCCTGTGTATGTTCTGACTGCTGGGTTTAAGCCAGGTAGGTGGAAGGACAAAGAGATGCTCGAGTCATTGCTCAGGTAAAACCAGCATCTGATGAGAAGGATTTAGGATGTGTTGGGAAGTTTCTTGGATAAATCACGGTTAATCCCTTCCTTGTGGCTCCCTTGTGCCCAGCAGATTCGTTGGGAGTGGCAGAACCTGGTGCTGTTACATCCACAGCCTTTTCTGTGGTATTACCCTGAGCAGATGATAATATGAATGTGAAATTAAGAATTACCTGAGGACTGTGTTCAGTAAAGTAGTTGGAGGGCTGCCAGCAGTCACAGAGAGATCCTGAGCTCTTTACATCCATGTTTTCATAACCAGTTTTTTGGATTTCAGTGGGTACTTGGTTCACATCCCTGGAAATTAATTTGGTGAGTGATCTCCTGTTAAATCAGGATTCCTTTAGAACTGGGGGACTGCTGGGATGTCAGGCCCGCTCTGGTTATTCTGGCTGGGTGCAGGAAGGGCGGTGCTGTGGCCGTCCCTTGGGAGCAGAGCAGGACAGCTGGAATTTTGTGTCCCCTAAGCCGTGTGACCAAGGGAGTGCTGGCAGCAGTCTGGTGGAGCAGAATGGCTGGACAGCTTCTCACCAGGGTTGTGCCTGGAGACACCACAGAAGAATTCCCTGTGCCAATTCTGATGGTGTTCCTGGTTGGATTAAATGAGAAATTGGGATAGGGAGAGCTGTGTTAGTGAGGCTGGGATAGCTGGAGAAGCAGAAACAGGCAGAGGAGCCTGTGGAAGCACCCAGAGTGGAATGGGAGTGTGTGCCATGAAGTGTGCAGCCCATGGATAATCCTCATTACAGCTGGAGAGCTGGAATCCGGCCCTGCAGTGCCACATGTGGCTGCTGGGCAAAACCTGGACAATGTTTGTTTAAACACCCTTGAACAACAGAGACTTAAAAAGCAGGATTTTGTTCACTTGATAAGATAAAATTAAACACAGCATTGCCACCTCTGCCCCCAACCCTTAATGCCAAAAGGCAGGAAGAGGATCAGAAATCTCCAATTTTTTCTGGAGGAGGTGCCAGCAATGATATATAAGCATATATATATTTATATATGTATATATTGCACAATATTCAGAGCAAATCTTCAATAGGAAACTCTCAGCTACTTCTGTTTCAGAACTTCCTTATCACCGGCAATGCTCCAAATGTGCTGTTTCATTGTCAAGCAGGAATACACCATTATCCTGCCTTTTCTTCCCAGAAAATTACACTGTGCAGCACTACAAACCTAAATAATTCAAGTCCTGTTGGAAAGATATCTTATTTTTCCTTCTAGGTTGCTTAATTAATTTCTTTCGACTTCTTTTATACTGTTTGATGAATGTTATTTCAAACTACTGTCAAAGGGAATGTGAGGAGGGAAAAATGAGCCACCTACACACTGCTTCTAATACAACTGTATCACCCCTTGAAAATCAGGAAATTAATAAAAATCGGTGTTAGCCCGTATGCTTGACAGGCAGCATTTGGAATTGTCAGGCATGTTTCTACCCTAATTAACCTTGTCGGGCTGTTTTGTAATCTGAAAAACTCCCCAAGTTAAATAAAAACTCAGAGACAGGCCAGGATATTGAAAGCTCTACTTTCAAACCAGCAAAACAGAAATTATTCTTGTTTGGGTTGTTACCTCCTACCCAGAGACCTTTCATGGCATATTCCCGTGAAAAGCAAAATGAGCACATCTGGTGGTGTTATGGATTGGGTTTGTTTGAAGGTTATTGGGCATCTCTGAGGGAAATCTAACAAAACTGGACAACTGTGCAACGTTTCAGTGTGGGAGAAAGCCTCCAGGTGGAATTCCATGGAGAGGTTCTCATGTCCCTTCATTGTGATGATAAACTGAAAGGGTAAATATGGGATATTGCTGATGCTTTGGGTTCTCTCAGGGCTTGGGGTGTCTTACCAGAGACACTGACACAACAGCATCCTCTGCAGTGGTTATGGGGGGGAAAAGGGAATGGTTTTGGTTTTTTAAGATAAGGCTGCAGCTCCCTCGGCCAGAGGTGGGGTGACTGGAAGAGGTGCTGACACCATGGCAGGGGGGTGCTGTCTGAGCACACCCCAAGAGCAGGTCAGGCTGCACACAGAGATGAAGGTTGGGTTATTAGGAGTTAATTAGGCAGATTCCTGAGCTGGGGGCCCTGAGTCAGGGCTTTCAGGCAGGTCAGCACACACAGGTTCAGCTGCTGCCTGCTCACAGTTAACAACACACTTGACTTGGAGCAGCTGCTGCTCCCAGCCTGGCTCGAGGGGGCATTCCTCCCCCCTCACAATGCTGAGGGAATGATTCATGGGTGAAGTTTGTCTTTTTCTCATGTTTGTATTTCCCATTTCAAAAATCTGTGCTGAAAAATTTATCAAAATAAGCCTTTTTCTTTAGTTCTTTCCTGAGACCATAGGAAAAGCTTCTGCTGCCTAATTGGAGGTTCCCAGAATCATCTTTCTCCTGTGAATACACACAATATTCATGTTGTGCATATTTGCTGTAGATTGAGTGCGTTCCTTCTTCAAAACTTGCTGTGCTGATGAATGCTTCTCCCAGGAGAGTTCTCTTTTCAATATTTGTGGAAAACGCACAAAGGACAAGGACACAGTTGAAGTCTCTTAATTTGCAAGTGTATCTGAATATTCATGATGCCTATTTTCATATTCATCCATTTTTCTCCTCTTGTTAAGGCAGCATGTCTGTTTAAGGTAGAACACATCTGTCACTGCTTGTTTCGTCATCAGAAATATTAATGCTGGGGAAAAGCAGTGCAAAATTTATCACAGAATGATAGAATGGGTTGGGTTGGAAGGGGCCTTAGATATCATCTCGTTCCACCCTGAGTTTGCCAGCAGAAATCCTGCTGTCTGCCTTAAATAAACTCCTGATTCGTGGAGGTTGATTCCCGCTCCAACTGAAGGGCAAAAATAGTGAATATTGTGGTGAAACACAGACAGTGGGGGAATGTTGGAAGGGCCACTGTGACCCCACAGCGGCCTCAGGAGCTGGGGCTGCCCGGGCTGTGTTTGGAGAGGTCCCTCCTTTAGTGACTTGCTTCTCATCCCACATTGTGCCCAGCAGAATTAAATCACCAACTGCTTAAAGAAAGGACAGCCTGAAAAGCACTTTGGATCCCCTCAGAAAGAAATTAATTTTCCATTTGAACCCAGAGCTGCCGAAGCCATTGCCTCTGTTCCCTGCACGGCCCGCGGCATCCAGCGCTCCTCACCTTTCATCTGCTGCCTGTCGACAGCTCCTCAAATTGTCTGAGGGGGAAATTTCCTCCCACATCTTATTTGAACAGTTTTTTTCCCTGAGAAATGTTGCCAACAAAGATTACTTCTCTTCAGGGCTGGCAAACACGATTTCTTACCTGGCGGCTTATTGGGAATACAATTGGAAAAAACATGATAAGGTTTTACAAACAGCAGGGTGAATAAAGGGAGGAGAGAGATTTTTTATCTCCCACCCATTAGCTGTAGACAGAGGCAGTTCCTACTCTGATTATCTCCTGTGTGCAGTTTTTCTCAGAGAACCTGCTGATCAGGTGTTCAGCTGGAAAGCAGTGAGTGTCACGGGCTGGCGGCTTCGCAAGGTCACGGTGCTGGTGCGTGGAAGGTCTCCACTGTCCCCTCGTGCCTGGCATGGGCTGTCCCCTGTGCTGTGGCACAGCAGGCAGTCCCACACCTCAGACTTTGTCATTTTCCATGGTCTTTGTATTTTTTCCTCCTTGAAGGCACGGATGTTCTTCCCACCAGTGTCCCCACTTCTCCTCCGTGCGCTGTTGGGCTGGGTGATGCAGAGGGATTCCCTGGGGATGGTTTGGTGCAGCAGCTGGGGGACCTGCAAAATCTCAGGATTTTGCGTCCCTGAGATCCTTCCAGATCCTCTCCAGAATAAGAGGTCTCTTTAGACTTTCAGACTGTGTTTGTTCTTCCTCTCTCTTATTTCAATTACCTAAATGTTTATACAATTCAAACATTGATTTCAGCCCAGCAAAACTCCCGACCACACTCTGAGTTTTGTTTGCTGCAGAGCCCATAACTAACAAAGCAACAACTTCTTTATTGTAAGATAAGAGCCCATCTAAGAGATAAGCTGTCAGGAGAAACGTGGCACTCTGCACCATTTCTGGGCATTAAAACTTCCATTTATCTTCAAATATTTTGCAGAGCAGCCAGCACCTGGTGTATCGACTGTGCCATTTAATCACACGGAACTCGTGTCTGAGGGAGTTTTGGAATTACTGTGCCACCCAAACCCTGGCTGTCACTGCAAGGCAAAAGAAGAAACATTCACTATTAACATTTTTCCTCCAGGACACGGTTCACTTGCCTGTGTGGCACTTGCTCTGGTGAGTGAAGGCCTGGGCTGTTCTGCACAGCACTGAAACGTGTCTTTAAGGCTCCCTGAAATATAGAAGAAGACAGGGATTACAAGTCCTTCCTGAGCAGCCAGAACAGAACCCATTAAGGTATTGCAAGCCATGCAATTCAATGGCCCTGAAAGTATAATTTGATTGTAATTCAGGAGGTTACTAAAAGGAAATCCATACCAGGCTGAAAGATAAGCGAAAGCGAGGAGCGTATTTACTGTGAGTGGTGAAATGTGAGGTATGCGAGTCCCTTATCTCCTTTGTCTGCACTTTATCACCACTGAAGGCTAGTAAAAGGGAAATAATACCTGGTTCACAAGAGAAGATTGGATTAAGTTTTCCCAATGGTCTTGCGGGAGTTATTTCCATTTTGCTCCTGCCTGGATTAGCCTAAGTCCTTCAGGCTGTTTCCACATCTCTACAGGAGAAGGTCCTGGCTCATGGGAGGGAGGGGAGCATGGTTGCTGCATTGGTTCTTCGTGGAGGAATTTGCCTTTGACCTCTGTAAAGGAATCAGGAAACCTACAACCTCCTCCTTGACTTTTTTATTGTGGAGGTTTCTTTTTCAGATCCCTTTTTGTTATGCAAACTTATTGTTTGGCATTGGTGTCTCTTACAGGTGATTGTTAGAATCATGTTTTAGGAGAAGAAACCTGTGTGTGCTCATTTCTTGCTGAGGTTTCCCTCACTGCCCTTGTCTCCAGCTTTAATCCCTCTCTGCAGAGACCTTCCTGACTCACTGCACAACTTGGAAACAGCCCCAGGTATTTTATCTCTCTATTTTATCTCTTGGTCCTGCTCTGGACACTGTGAGGATGCTGCTGCTTCTGCATGGTGGGATCCAGTCTCCATCAGTGCCTCCAGCCACCTGCATTATATAGATTTTAATGGAAATGATGGAGTCTGGGTGCAAGGTGGCTCTGAGCCATGAGTGTTTGCTTAGGTTTGTTGAGTTATCCAGGCAAAGGCTGATCATGCTCAGGAGATGACTTTATAGTTCACACATATTTACTGTCCAGATACTCCCATTTTTCCTTAGCCTTTTTCACATCTATCACAATTTGCTTTACATTCACGTGGGTGAAAAAGAGAATGCACTCACAGAATGTTCTGTTTCATTCCAGGGATGCTCAGCTCAGAGGAAATGATCACAGACAGACGCTCATCACTTCCACCCAGTTCCACGCTGTTTGCAAATGGAACAGGGGAAAACCTCTGCAGCTTGTGGGCTCTGACAGGTACCTGCCAGGAAGTTTAGAACTGAAATGAAGGTCTGCTTTCCCTGGTTTTTCACTTGGAGGGGGCAGGCAGTGACTCTTTGCTCACTAATGGTCCGTGCTGACCAGCCCAACTGCCAGAGCTTTGATTTTCAAGGGCCACATGTTTCTTTTTCTACCACTTTTCCTATTTTTCTCTGGTTACTGTTGTAACTGCTGCATCTTCTTTGAGCTCCTGGGCACTACAAGACATCTCCTAGATGCTGAATCTTGTCGTTTTTGATAAATCTCTGTGAAGCACAGAGCTCAACTGAAACTGCAGCTCAGCATCCTGAAGTACCAGTTTAATCTATTTCTAGCAAAAAACCTCACAGCTTTATACCAGTAATAATGGTGGGAATGAGTTGGCTTTCAGAAAATAATTTAATCCCTGGAGTATTGGAGATGGGTTTTGAGTGTCACGTGAAACAGAGCCTAAGGTAGGACAACAATGTCCTCTTATTGTGGCTTGTATTAAAACAAAAAAACATTTTCCTTGGAAAGTTCATTAAAGTGCAGTTTTACTTTACCATTTTCTGGACTGAAACCACAAGTGGAGCAGCCTTGTGGAAATCCTGGGGATTGTTTTTGCCTTAGCACTGTCAGATCACCTGGGTACTGCCCTCCTGTTGTTTTATCTGAGCTTGGGATCTGGAGGGATTAATTGTGCTGGGGGAGAGGCCAAGGCAGAGCCTTTTAAGAGGTGATTGATTACTCACCAGGAGAGCTGGAGAGAGCTTTTAAAGACAGAAATGGGGGCTGGTTGCCTCTTTTCAGCCCACAAAATCAGGTGTCTGTGTCTTAGAATTTGAAATTTCCTTTTTGGTTTCACCAAAAGAGGACAAATCTCATTCCTGGTTTCACAATAATGCAGCAGTTGGCGTCACATTAAATGTCACACGGATGCCACAGACAATGAGAATTAAAATTTGGAAGCAGTGTCTGCCTGGTCCTCGGGACCAGAGTTATTTCCTCACAGATGCTGATCAGCAGCTCCACTGGCTCTGGCTGGGCTCCAGCTCTCCAAGAGGCCGTGGGCTGATGGAAGACAGGGCAGTGGAGTGTGCCCTGGTAAAACCCATCCTGCTGCTCCAGCCTCTCCATCTCAGGCCAGCACACTGCAGAGTTTGCTTGAGCTGATTTAGGACAAACCCCTTCTTTTCACCTGTTTCTACCTGTGGACTCCCTCTGTGCCTGGACATCTCTGTGCATTTTTGGGAATCCCTGGTTCAAATAAACCTCTTCAGTCTGATGTCTTGTCAAGGTTCAGGCCCTTCAAAACATCAGCCCTGTTTTAATATTTGGGTTGCTTCAGGTTTCTCTCTAAATACCATTAATTACTAGAAAATCTCCAACCATATATTTAATTATATAGGATATCCTATATAGGTAAGTGCATCTAAATGCATGTAGGGCCAGAATTATGAATAAACAGGATGCCCACCTGTTTAGCATTCAACTTCATCCTTCCTAACTACCATTTCCATTTGTTCTCTGGTTGTGACATATAAATCAATGCCCCCCAAATGAAATAGCTTTGTCTAATAATCCTTTGTGCCAGGGTTATCAATAGTTCATTAGTCTTACTTTGCATCTGTCAATAAAAGGTGGAATGGAGAAAGAGAGAGCTCAAGGAAAGAAGTGAGTACATTCTCTGTGGAAAGAGTCTTCCACTCTGGCCACCCTTTGTCTCCACTTGATCCCAGGCTCAAGGGTGTAGTCGTACACACGAGTTTTGTTCACTTGAAACACCTTGGAAGCTTTCACAGGTTTCCATTTATTCCTCAAGAGCCCCAAAGGGCTCTCAAGTCTCTGAGCAATCCTCACACTATGAAAAGCCGTGACTGAAAGTCTCCCACAGCGGCACCAGTAATGATTTTATCTGTCCTACTTCAGCTGTCCCTTGGGTTTTGCACTCCTGCAAAGGCCAGTTGTCCCTTCCTGGTGAGGACTCCATGTGGCCCTGCCCAGGTGACAGAAGAGCCCTGTGCTGGCTGACAGGAGCCCTGCCTGGGCCAGCCAGGTGCTCCTCACTCCTTACCCTGGTTTATGGAGCTTGACAGGAGATGTTGGATGTTATCCCAGCAAGGTGGCACAGCTTCAGGCTGTGATATTTTACTCCTAGGATCTTGCCAAGTTCATCTGAGCAGCATTTTGTGTTCTGGTGCCTCTCACCCTGTGTCACTGAGCTCTACACAACGTGCCAGGGTCAGTGGAGGTGCTACCCTGGGTCAAAGTTAACCTACAACATCTCAGACCCTTGGTAGTTTCAGTTTTTTATTAATTAGTTAGAACTCTGCATAGATTGACAAGGTCAACAAGCAAATTGTGTCATTCATTAGGTACCAAATAATTAGTGATGGCTCCTGGGATGCCACCTGATTTCTTTCATCCTGATTTTTACCTCGTTACAGCAAGTTTTTCTAATGATCAGCATGCAAACGTTTCACGATTCATCAAACCTGTAGATGTGGAGCAAAACATCTGCATCAGCAAAGCTTGGAAGGTCAGTGCAGCAGTGGGGGACAGGGCTGGGTCCAAGTGGGATTTCTGGTCATGCAGGGATTTCTCATGGATACCTGGAGGCTGAGCAGGTCCTGCCAATTGTCCTTCAGCTGAGGAACCTCCGTGGGCTGGGGCTCCACCAGGATCCAGGCTGGGATGGGAGCTGAGTCAGCACATCCAAGAGAAGCAGAGAGTTTATTTAGCTCCATCAAGTGACCTCGAGGGATATGTGGAGTTTGTTTGGAAAACCCTCAGCTATATGAACTAAACCCCTCTGGCCTTCTGGTGCTCCAGAAACGAGTTCTTGAACTCACACAGGCTGTGTTAAGTAGAGTCAGGGAAAAGTTTTGACTGAGAAACTATTTTGTCAGCATATTGTTCCTATGAATGTTTCATGAAGCCTTTGATTCCTTCAGACTTTCCTGTTCGGAGAACATTGATCATGGGTTTGGGTAACTCCGCTGCAAGAAAATTCTTCCGATTTATTTTATGGCCTTTTCCTTTTTGCCAAAGGATAAAGAAGAGAAGATTGAAAAGTTATAATGTCTACAGAATAAGAAAAAGAAATTCCTTTTGTTTCACTACTGCTGAAAATGACAATGAATTTTTAAACTTTCAAGCTGGAAACAATAAATTTTTTTGAAATTCCTCACAAGGTATATTTGCCTTTTTTTGAAAAGTCAGTTTTCTTCACATGTAACTTAAAAAAGTGATCTGGTAGGGCTAGGCTAGAGTTGAAAAAAAAAGATTTGTATATAAAAACAGGGTGATTTTAAACTGCTTCATGTGTGACAGAGTTTTGGATCAATATTTCATCACAGGAAGTCGGCGCCGTGACTTTGAGTCTCGCTTTGCTGGCGCAGGGAAGCTGCTCTGCTCAAGTGTCACTCTTGCCTGGTTTTCTCTGCTGATAAAAGTTAGCAGGGAGAATGAAAGGGGACAAACGCTCCCAGCTCTCCAGAAAAACACGTGGGGAATGAAAGGATTGTGGTTCTTTTTGAAAGGATGTCTCTTCCCTCCTGGCTGCTCTGATCGCGCGTCCCCCGCCACTGATGCTGTGACCGGCTCCCAACGCCGGGATGCTTCCCCAAGGGCAAACATTCCCTGAGATCAGCTTCTCCTGCACCTGCCTGCTGGAGCGTGGCAGGGGGAGAGCAGTGCCATGGGCAGGTGATGCTCTGGGCTTGTGATGAATACATGAAAATCTGTATTCATGAGAATCAGAGATGGGAAATTTCTAATCTTTCCTCTGCTCCGGGCCAAATGTGGATTTGATTCAGAAAGATTATTCAGTGAGTCAGCTCAAAGTGAGCTTTCCTCAAGTATCTTGGATTTTTTTGAATAAAACCTCTCCAGACCAGTGACTGAAGTGGTCTCTGGGGCTGCAGTGCTGTGCTGTGTGCTTGGCTGATGGCAACTGCAGCCACAGGCACGACAAAGCCATGGGAAAACGGAACAGTTAGAAGGTCATAGGATATTTGGCACATTTATCACTGTCTGCTCCTTGCCAAGCTCTTCCAAAACCTGACTGTAGCTCTGACTGTCACACTGTGTTTGGAGACAGATCCAAGAAATGACTCAGGACCCATCTGTGTTGCCAAATAACTTCACTGTGCTGTTTGCTCCTGGTCGTTGCTGTCTGACTGTCCGTGCTGGCTGCTGGTTTGGAGTGAGCCAGCTCCTTCCCTCCAACAGGAGTTCTCCAGGGCTGCTGTCACAGATGCAGAGTGTATTCCCATCCCCATCCTGCTGTCTCACAGCTCTGAGCTGGGAAACATCCCTGCTATCATCTCAGCTGTCTTGGAGCCACCCCGCTGTCACCATCCTGCTGCAGGATTGCCTTGAGGCCGTCAGAGCTGGTCCTGAGCCACGGCCTCCAATCCTGAAGGCCAAAGAGGGAGGAAATGTTCAGGGTTGGACTGGTGAGGGTCCAGCAGGGAGGTTTTTCTGCCCACGTGGCCTTTTACAAGGGCATGGAGTGACAGGACAAAGGGGAATGGATATTGGGAAGGAATCCTCCCTGTGAGGGTGGGGAGGCCCTGGCACAGGGTGCCCAGAGCAGCTGTGGCTGCCCCTGGATCCCTGGCAGTGTCCAAGGCCAGGCTGGACATTGGGGCTTGGAGCAGCCTGGGACAGTGGAAGGTGTCCCTGCCTATGTCAGAGATGGAACTGGATGATATTTAAGGTCCCTTCCCACCCAAACCATTCTGGGATTTCAGGGCCCACTGTGGGGAGTTGCCACTTTGGTTCTGAGCTGCACAGTTTTAGTAACAATTTTAAATTTACAGCAGCCACTGAAGGTAACTTTGGATGAGAACACATAGCTATATTACATTTTTTCCTAGTTTTATCAACAAATATAGCCTCTCCTAACAGCCTTTCTACCCTCTCGCCTCATGATTTATTTTGGAAAGTGCTATAAATAGGCAATGCTCTGGATTGGGTGAGTTCCCCAGGGAAATAAGTGCATGCCACTTATATATTAGAGGTTAAATTCTGCCAGCCTTATACTCACTGAGGAGAGCATTAGGGGAGGTGTAAGGCAGGGAAGAACTTGATACTGTGAACAAATGTAATTTAACAAATTACACCAACCGCATTTTTAAAAACCTTATTATAGGGTCAATTTATTTTGTCAAGTGACCAGTAATTAATTCTATAGATGTTAAGGAGAGTAAACTCTAAACTCTCTGCTCTGACTTGGACCTTGACATTGAAATGGACTTGTGTGTGCTGGGCTTTCAGAGATGCTCTCAGTGTTGGCTGAGAGATGTGTTGTGGTGAAGGATGGGGCCAGGGCTGGTCCCACCAAGCACAGCACAATCTCCTCTCCCCTGTCAGAGGCTTGCCCAGTGCCCCTGGCTGGTGTGACACCCTTCTTTTTGTGCCTCTAATCCTCTGAAGGTTGTGGAGAAGGATTCTCCACGCAGGGAGACACAGTGTGAGGGCTGCATGTAATTATAGGGTTGTTGTTCCCGGGAACGCTGACAGCTTGTCATGCAGCACGAGCCACTGGGTGCTGCTTCAGCTCTGCCATCTGCCGTGGTTGCCCTCTTCCCTGCCTGCTCACCATGCAAGAATTGTCTTTTTCTCCATCCTGCCGAGCTTCCTGCACCACTGATCCCCTCGTGCCCTGCTGGGGCGGTGTCAGGAGGCTGCTGAGGAGCCGTGACCTGGACGAGGTGGGTGTAAGTGCTGACCTCCCACGGGTTACCCACCCACTCCTCACTCAGAAATCTCTCTTGTTCTAGTAAAGAAACCAAACAAAGTGAGATTTAAAGAAAGTGTCATCAGTCTCATGTGCTGGTGAGACAAAAATCCCTCTTCTCCCTGGCTGTGGGAATTGGACTCAAAAATTCAAGCAGACTTTCAGCCTGCTGATGTGTGTAATGTAATTTATTTATCTCCCATAAGGAAAAAATGTTTAGATAAAGGTGAAAAAACCTATTTTGACCTGTTTTGGGGGTTGGTTAGATGACTTCAAAAGTCCCTTCCAACCCAAACTATTCTATGACCCTGCAGAAGGTCGAAAGAAAAGCCTGACAGATTGAATATTTTGAAGGATGCTATTCCTACCTCGGTTTAGCAATCCAGCAAAGAAGAGAACAGCATGACTGGAGCCAAGGAGAAGAGCGGGGAGAGTGACTAACGAGCAGGAATCAGCAGTAGAGCAGCAGCCTGTGCTGCACCTGTACAGACAGCCCGAGGCCAGCGAGGGCCGTGGCACAGGGATGGCACCGGGCACGGCATGGGGAGCACCATATGCACTGCAAGGCTGAGAGCAGCATTTTACACTGCCCTGCAGATGGGGGAAACAGCCCTGTCCTTGAGGAAGGTCAAAGAGAGGAATTTTCAAAGATGGGCAGCTCCAGAGTGCAGGGTTGTATTTAAAGCACAGCAGGTTGGTGGTGATGAGGCACTGAGGGTATTCATGGGGACACGATGTGCAGGAAGGGCTCTGGCACAGCCATGGGAATTTCTTTAGAGGACAAATAAGGATTGATAGGGTTCCATGAAGTTTACAGTAAAAAGAAACCCAGCAAATTAACCACTTGGGATGCAGATTTTGGATAGCTCTCATTTTCCTCTGGTCACTATATTCATGTTTTGGGTAGTGTTTGAAGGAATTATTTAAAGCAGGGATGTGGTTGAATGACAACTCAAAATAGCCTCTGTTGTTACTGTTACCATGTTTATAATCTGTGTAATGCTCCTTTTTTTCTACTAAATGTGTTTTCTTCCTAATTTTGAGTTTCCCTGATTGGCTGAGTCTGTTCCACTTGGGATAAAATAGGAGAAGATGCATTGTGTGATAGATGTGGGATGCAGGGGTGAGGTCCCTTCTCCAAGCCAGGCAGACAGGACATTATTGTTTTTCCTGTGGTCTGTTTTCCTTTTGTTTCAAGTGAATACCTCTGGAGGATGAAGGATGGGTCACTTCCCTGACTTGCTTTCCTGCCTAAGTCAGGGAGAGAATTCATGGGAATTAGTAAGAATTCATGGGAATTAGTGAGAATTCAGAGGGCCATGGAGATGTTGGACAGATAATCCCCTGGTCAGGATGGCCTCTTCCCAGGATTTTGGTCTGGTGAACCTACTTCCTCCTTCAGGTCTCTTCCTGTAATAGGAACATGAAATGGGGTTTTTGAATGACCCAAGTGTGTGACTTCTGTTTTTGCTCAGCCAATATATTGGAAGTGCTCAAGGCCAGGTTGGATGGGGCTTGGAGCAACCTGGATAGTGGGAGGTGGCAGGGGGTTGGAATGACACGAACTTTAAGGACCCTCCCAACCCAAAGCATTCCGTGATTCCATGGTTGTGTTGTGAGCTGAGAGCTGGAAGTCAGCAGGAATTTGCTGTTGGCACTGGTGGGGTGGGAAGCAGCCAGACACCCCTGACATGAAGGACATTGGCACCCCGAAGCCAGGTAGGACACGAGGGCTCGGCCAGAAAAGCTCCACCAGAATCCCAAAGCTTTAAAATCCATTTAGTGGCGACTGCAAAATGTTTTGCATAAACTCCTTTTCTTCCTACCTAAATGTGAACACATCCAGATCAATCACTGAGCTCGAAAATCTTCCTGGTTCTTTTGTGAACATCCTGCTTTGTTGTTCCTTTCATTTGTCTTGCACGGAACAAGCCAGCCACCGAGAAAATAACTTATTGTGGATGATCAGAAAGACCTTTCTTCCCTTGCTTTTCAAACAGCAGTACACAGAAATTGAATGTTGTCTGTAGACAGAGTTGCTGTTTTCCATATATAACCAAGGTGTCATGCAGCTCATTATTTCAGGAAAAAAACCACTGTCAACAACCAAGGCTTGTGGCTGTCATTGGGTTTATTAAAAGCGAAGATGTTTGATCTCTTGAAGAAAGAAAAGAAATCAGCTCCTCGATTTTAGATTTTCTTTTCTGCACTTGGTCTTCTTGAAAAGCATCAAAAAGTGAAAAATCTAAGGTGACATCCTACGTTCTTGTGGCCCCTAATAGCCAGTCACTCCACCAATTTTTCTAAGTTTATCTTTAATCTACTATTCCCAAACTAATTAGGGACTGAATGTCTTTGGACTGATTTTCATTTTGTCTTGAGTTATTGTGACATCTTTACTACAAATCCTTTCTCAGTCTAATTAAATTCCTGCAGCATAAATGTCATTATTCATATCATCACCTGTGCTACCCTGACTTTGCCTCAGTCTCCTGATGACTGTGCACTGACTCCTTTCCTTCCTGCTTCACATTTGAAAAGTTTGGCTTGAAGTAAGAACATCTCAAGGCTTAGCACAGACAGGGAATCCATTAATATCTAGGAATTCAAATTGATGGGGTTTTATTACAAAAATCCAATAGTTGTGCTGTTATATTAGTTTTCAGAAGAATATTTCAAAACTCATTTAAAACTTTTCTTTTATCCTCAGAAATCATTCCTGGGTGCGAAGAATTCTAATAATGTGAGGATTAGAAATAATCCCCATTTATAGGGCAAATTTTTCCAATCCAATCATTGATGCAGGTGGAAGGGAGAGTCACTCAAAAATGTGTCTGGGACAGCAAAGGACTGCCTAAAATGAGTGTTCCTGTCTTCAGCCCAAGAGGATCCTCTGGACTGAGGAGTGGTGGGAGCTCAGCACAGGAGCAGGAGGTGAGTCCTTCTTTCCTTAGCAGGAAAATAGAAAAGAATTACCATGGGGAAAAAAAAATTATGTGAAAATTTAATAATCCACCCATTAGTTATACATTGTCTCGATAACTATTTGTTAATCATGACTTCAATAATGAACTTTTTTATCTCTAAATCCACCAATCAGTAATACAGAGATTTTCTGAAGGTTGCAGGTGAATTACCTGTTGGGAGAGGTGTATTAGGAGTAAATCAACAGACTGATTCCTGGCCTGAAAAATTGATTAATTTATTAAAGTTCTGATCTTTGATCTCACAAGGTTTTGATGAGCATTAATGCAGCTCCAGACATCCAGAACAATCTATTAATTTAATAGGCAGTGAGAGCTGGAGACTGATTGCCATAATCACAGCAGGAAAGCTGAGTTTTGGGTTGCAGATACAGAGAACTGGGCCAAATTCTGGCACAACTGCAGAGAACTGTGTACAAAAATTGTGCACTTAAATCCTGATGAACTAAAAAGTAGAATAAAAAACTATTCAAGAAGGGCGATGCCCTTGTAATTTTGACTCAAATAAAGTAACCCTAAATTGTTCACAAGCACCCAGGAGTTTAGGCAAGCCTAAATAAGTATAGGAAGGCTCTTAACTTTGTGTTGGCTCTTGAGCACGACCTCTGTCAGCCCCTTGGGAAGCCGCAGGAGCATCACGGGCTGTGCTGGGATGAGATAAGTGATGAAGGCTCTGCAGGCTTCAAATCCAAGCAGTGCTGCTGCTGTGAAATCCCTCTTCCCACCCTGAATCCGCTGAGGCAAGCCCCTGCCAACCATCCCATCCCATCCCATCCCATCCCATCCCATCCCAGGATGCTCCAGGGGCTGGCTGGGCTGGCCCCAGCCCTGCAGGCAGAGGCTATGCCTTTGGAGCACCCCATGACAATGCCCAGGAGCTCTCCAAAGGCTCCTTCCACTGCCAAATGCTTTTGGAGCACCCCGTGACCGATGCCCAGGAGCTCTCCAAAGGCTCCTTCCATGGCCAAGTTAATGTCCTGAAGAAAGTGCACTTCAATAATTAAATTTCTCTGATGCAAGTGCTACCTTCCACGTTTTTTCTCTTGTGCTCTTGCTCATATTTGGACCATCCTTGAAGAAGCCCCACTTCCACAGCTTCCTTGGTGCTTCCCAAATTTTGTGGGTGAGCTCTGGATGCTGTTCCATCCTCTGCCACTCCGAGACCCAGAGGCAGAGGGCTGAGTCGTGCTCTGAGCCTGGCCCCGAGCTGCCAGGGCAAGCAGACGGCCCCAGCACACCCACTCAGCCCAGAAATCCTCTGCTCTGCTTTGAAACGTGGTGCAGGGGCTTATCTGCTAAATAAAATCTAAATGAGAAATGTTGATACTTAATGAAATATAAGTTTGAGGATTTCACAAAAGAAACCTGCTGTCACTGCTTTAATTTATTAGGGGAGAGTTATGTGCAGATGGTATACACGGAGTTATTTCCTGACTATACTCCAAAGTAAGTTGATTTGTGGTCTAATGACTTTTATCAAAATGAAATAAGCATTTGATCTTTGGATTTGATCTGGCTATATCTGCAGCTGCTACACCACTACAGCAATTACTTCCAAACTGGGCTTTTTGCCCAGGCAAATGGAGTTCGTCCTTGTTTCATGTCTCATTGACTGTCCTGATAATACACACAGTGCTACTGTAGGTTTTTTCTTCCTCTAAATTTGATAGGTGTGAAAGTAAGAGAGTAATTCCCTTTTTATTTTAGTATCAGTGTTGTTTTATTATAATCCATTTGCTACTCTGGTTAATTTTATCTTGAAGCTGCTCCTAACTAAAATTCAATACAAGAATGTGTAATTTTCTCCACATAATCCTTCTATGCCCCTCCATAGAGAAACAAGAAATTCATTTATGAATTCTAAATCTCAGACCCCTCGTGGTAATCTTCACATCTGTCCATGTGGTTTAGGGATGAGTTTGTAGTGATGTGTTGTGCACCCATGCTGGACTAAATCCACTCCTAATGGATTTCAGTGGAAGGCAATGGAATTATACTTGGAATCAATTTACCCCTGTGTATCCATCTCTGAAACAGTGGGGTTGTTTTTTTGCTGTTGGCTAATTAGTTCCTGTCAGATTGAAACTGTTAAGGTTAGCAATTCTTTTTCCAGGACGATACTTCATTCTTTATTTACTGTTCATGACAAGATTTGTCCAAGTTCAGCCTCAAAAACTCCTGGTGGGAGATGGTTGTTAAAATTAAGAGTTCTTAGGGCTTGGTGCTGCCAGCTTTGACTTCCTGAGGAGCTCCAGCTGCGTTTTGAGCATAGTGTGGGGGCCAGGAGCTGCTGAGGTGGCTGGCAGCCAGTTCACCTGGGGCAGAGCAGCAGGAGGGAGCCGCAGGTTTGTGCTGCATTCCCTGGATCAGGGCACGCTGGATGAAGATATTCTGGAAGCAGCCTTGGTTTGGAGCCAGCAGGTCTGAAACTTGCCGATTCACAATGGCAAGGAGAAGCAGTCAGAAGGAATTATGAAACAAATGAAAGATCTTTGTTCTCCCTTTTTTTACAGTCACTTCGGGATAAGGCCCTTCACTCTTTGTGTGGCTGGAAGGTAGATTTTAAATTGTCTCTTTTTTTAGCTGGATATTTCTTAGAGATAAGCAATAAAAATGGCAATAACTGGGAAGTGACTGGTGGATGAGTTGCCTGGAGATTTGCAGAGCTACCAGAAGCTCTGTGAGAAGGCGGCTCAGCCTCGGATCTGGGGAAGGTTTTCCTGTGCCAGGGTTGCTGCTGCATCTTTAGCAAATCAAACTACTTGCACAGTACTTGTTCCTTAATCCAGGAAAATTAAACCACCAGCCATAGCTACATTGTCCAGCCATCTGCTCTCCCAGGTGCTCCCATGCCTGAGAGAGATGAAGGGATGTGACCTAGAATCCTACTGCAGAGCTGGGATCATTCCCAGCACAGTCCCAGCCTTCAATCTTCTGCATGACATCAGATAAAGTAAACATCAAGATTTGATGTGAGAGCATATGTCCATTGCATAATTCATTAGAGTTCCTCTCCACAACTATTTTTAGATACTTTTCAATCAGAAGTAGAGGGTGAGGATTATTCAGGAAAAGAAAAAGATAGGAAAATAATGGGGTGGGCTGAAAAACATGTCTAGGTACTTCTGGGACTGAGATCTGGCCATTCAGCTGTGTGTGTTTGGTTTTTAAATAATTATTTCTGTCCTGGACAATTCCACAGTCCCTCATGACAGCCTGGCTGTGGGATGGTGTAAATCCAACAGCAGAACAGGAAACCTGCTCCTTTTTCCCTCAGCAGTGCTGCTAAAACCCCTGTCAGGCCAGACACCACCTCACAGCCATTTCAGACTGTATCGCTCCATCACCTTGAATGTGGTTATTCCCAATTTCCAAACACAAGACACGTCCTAAACCATTTCCCCTCTGTTTTGCAAAGCACCCACTGAGTGTTGGTGGGACACAGCGAGCAGAGTTGGTGGTTTCCCTCCTCAGGTTGTGCAAAATGCATCGTAACTGCAAATCATCACAGCTGTCACAGCTTCTTCTCTTGTGTCAGCAGGCTGTGAGCTGCTTCCAGGTTGTGTGAACACCTGGGGTGTTCCTGGGTTCTCAAATTAAGGCAGCACCTGTGCTCTTTGCTGAGCCTCATTTCACCCCACACGTGCAGGACGAGCGGGTTTGCTGTAAGAAAGCAAGGACAAAAATCCTAACAGAACCCCAGACCCAAGCCCTGTGTTGTAGAGCATGAGTCACTGACAAGAAATGGAAGGAGGAGTTATTTTGAGGCTTTTACATTTTCCTTATTGCTAGGAGACAGTTCCTGGGCACGCAGAGCTCGTCAGGCTCCCACAGCTGCCTCGTTGGTGCTGCGGCGTCCAGGGCCATCCATGGAGCAGCTCTGAGTGAGACGAGGAGGAGGAAATTGGGATGGGAGCTTCTTCTCGTTTTTCAGTCTTTCTGAGACAAATGCAGAGTGCACTGGAGGCAGCTGCAGGTGCCAAGGGCAGCATCGTGCCTGAAATGTCATCTCGGGCTGACCTCGGTCACTCGGCTTTCACAGCCTGCTCTCTGCAGAGTGGGGTGATGGTGGAGTTACACCACATTTGGGCCAAATTTGTAGTGCTTGGGAAGGTGTAAAAATGCACCATTTCCAGCCAAGTTTGGGCTCGTCCCTGGTGATCAGTCCGTGCACACCATCACCTACCAGCACTCGAGTCCCTCAAGGGCAGCCCTCAGCGAGCACATGAACAGCAGCAGCCTCACCACCCATGACCCCAGTGTTTAAAATTCTCAGTTCTGAGGAAAAATTATTCACTGGACCCCTAGTTTTCACAAGGGACCTGAAGTAGGAGCTGATTGAAGCTGGGGTTGTAAATGGACAGATCTCCTGGGGTTGTATCATGGGTGGGCAGAGCCTGGAAAAAACCAAAGCTGTCATGAGGACATGGGAATCTGTCATCCAGAAGGGAGTTGCTGAGACAACTGTGGAATATCTCGCACTGTATTTTTCACACTAATGCCAGATGGCCAGGAATGGGATCCCCCACGTTCTCCTCCCAGTCTGAGAAGACAAGAAAATAAACAAGGAAAATGTCTGTGCTGATGGCATCTGTTGGCTCCCTCATAAGGTGAGTCACTGCTTTTGATTGCTGAAATAATTAGGATTTCTTTCTAATTGGATTTCCATGTTAACCCTTCCTGCCCCACAGATCCCAGTCATCCTTTTAGCTCCTGGCAGGGTGTTGGAACTGCAGGATCTTTAAGGTCCCTCCCAACCCAAACCATTCTGAGATTCTGTGATTTTATGGAAAATGAGACTTGGCAGCAATTCCAGGCAAGGGCATTTTCCACCAGTTGGGCTGTTGGTGTGGAACCCCATCTCTCTGCTGCTCCCATCATCTACAGGAGCATCCTGGGGGTCACCAAGACTCAGTTTCCTTCCAGCTACAGGACAAGAATGCCAGAAATTACAGGAGAAGAAACACAGGGCAGAAATCTGTGGAAATATTTGGGTGTGGGGTGCTCTGCAGCAGGTTTTGGTCTGGAGGTGCTTGACACATACCATCCATGCTCTCCTTGGTCCCTGCGTTCCTGCCATACATATGTGCACATATATTTATTTTTAAACTCTTATTTGCGGCATTTCCTACCTGGCTGGTGCACCAAAGCAGTTTTTTTCCTTAGCAAATAAGGGAAAGAGCTGTGTAAGTATAAATGTGTTTCTTAACAGCCTTGTTTGTGACAAAATTGCCAAGTAAATCTTCACACGACATCGGGCTGCGAGTATTCGAGTCACATTTGGACAGCAGAGCCCACTGCACGCTGCTTTCATTACAATATTTCTCTCAAGCACAGCCTGTCTCTCATGTTTTTCTGAACATTGTTTAAAGAACTGATGAAAGGGCTGAAAACTTTTCAAACTTTCCTTTTCTTGGGTCTCTTCAGCTCAGTCTTTCATCACTCAGCCAATAAACAGAGGAGAAGGACTCTTCTGAACTGCAGTGGGAGCAAGGAGAAGGGGAAGTTAATGATATCACTAAATTGAAACTGTTTCAAGTTCCCTTTAATTGCAGAGGGCACAGGGAGCTCATTCAGTTCTGATTCTCTGATCTCTTGCTGTCCCCAAGGGACCAATCTGCCTCTCCTCCCACGCTGCATGCGATTTTCCTGGGGCCGGTGCCTGGCTCCTTGCTCAGGGCTCCTCAGCTGTGCAGAGCCCTTCCCGATGGGATTTTGGCAGTGGAACAGCAACCACAGCTGCCCACTGTGGTGGTCATGCTGCCCCTGGGCACACACAGGGCTGGTCCTGCTCCTTCAGGCACCTGGTACCTGTTTGGTGCCTCCCCTGCCCATCTGTGAACTGGGGATCACAGAATCCCACAATGATTCTGGTTGGAAGGACCTTAAATCTCATCCATTCCCCCCCCTGCCATGGCAGGGACACCTTCCACTGTCCCAGGCTGCTCCAAGCCCTGTCCAGCCTGGCCTTGGACACTGCCAGGGATCCAGGGACAGCCACAGCTTCTCTGGGCAAGTGAGTGCCACATATCTAAGCAGTCCGAAGTTAAAAGAGAAAACAATAAAACCCCCAAGACTGTCCAAAAACTGCTGTTGTTCACCAAGGAGCTCCAGCTGAAGACACCAGGCATTCCCTGGCTGTCTTTGTCTCACGGGAAGTATCAGTGCAATGCTCAAAGAGCCATTCCCAGCGTGGAAAAGCCTGAGGATTATCATCACAACAGGTCCCTGGGCAGAAACATGAAGCATAAAGCTTTAAATTCAAGTCACACTGATAAGAATAACAAATAAAGGGACCAAATTCCCTTAAAAAATGGGATTACAGAGGCCGTGGGGAAGAAATATTTTAAAAGAAGTTAAAGAGAAGTTAATCTGCTTTTATGTAATTTGTTTTCCTATTCTTCCCGAACTGGCTGGCTTTGGAGACAGCTGCTTTCAAGGTTTACAGTCGTGCATATGGTTGGGAGGGCAGGAATTGGCAGCCCTGGGCCTGACAGAATAATGGCTCGCTGGAAAAATGGCTGGGTAGATAATTTACAGATGATACAACCACATCAAACCCAGTGAAACACAACCCATTCATTTTTACAGCCTCCAGATTGCTGCCTGTTGTGATCCGTCCCTCCCGATGGCTCCCCTGACACACGGCCCTTCCCCTCCCCTGCCGCTGCTCCCACGGGACAGGATCCCATGGAAATCCTCATTCCTGGAGGTTTGGACATGGATGGGAGCCACAGCACGAGCAGGGCTCTGCACATCCCAGCGTGCTGGGTGCCCACAGGTCTGTCACCCATCGCCCGCTCCTCTCCCAGCCTTCTGGGCTCCCAACCCTGTGGGATTTCCTGGGATTTGGGTGGCTCAGCAGGTCTCAGATATCCAGCTCTCTGAGCTGTCCTTGCTCCAAAAGGAGCCATACAGCCCTTGGTTTCCAGATTTCCCAGTTATCTGGGTTTGAACCCAAACTGCCTAAGGTGAAGCAAGCACAAAACCAGCGATAAAACAGAGCTTGGGAACACCAACAGTGTTTAACCTTCTGCAGATATTCCTGTCTTCCCTGCTGGAAAATGGTCTGGGAAAAGTTGCCTTTCAAAAAATGAGTGCTTTTCTGAATGCACTGTGATTTTAAGCCTAGGCAGAATTTCTTTGTGCTCTTTTTCTCCCTCTGTTTTTCTCAATGGGCGAAATGACACCAAAAAGGGAGAGTGGGAACCATGGAATGCAGAAATGGAATCTGGAAAAAATGGGCTTTCTCTAAAAGCTGGAAATATTTCACCTTCAAGCAAACGGCTTTCTATACAAATCTCCATTTATGGTGAACATAGCAGTTGTTATTTTCTCCTTGGAAAAAAAACAAAAGGGTTTTGTTAAGCCTTCTGTTCTTCCCCCAGGAAACAGAGATGTGGCAAAGCCCAAGGACACTGAGGTGATTCGTGGTGTGGCATATGTGGATGTCTCTCTTCATTCCTGGGATTACAGAGGAGGCTTCCTCAGAAATGTCCTTGAGGTGGGCTGTAAAATCCATCCTGCAGCTGTGTGCTGAGAATTGTCCACGTTTGAGGAACAAATGCCAGCCCTGGCCGGAGGCTCACTCGTGTTCTGCCCTGGGGCTGAGGATTTGCTGAGGCTCAGCTCTCCCCAGCCCCTCCTGACGTTATCCCTGTGTCTGCTCCCTCTCGTGCAGGGAATTCAGCAGGAACTGCTTTGATGGGATACGTTCTCCCAGGCTGGAGAGGGCCCCAGCTCGGATTGATCTCTCCAGCTGCAGAGTCCCAGACTGGGCTGGCAGAGGAGGAGACGGCTCCAGGGTTGCAGTGAGTGTAAAAACTGCCTTGTCACTTGCCAGCCACGGTGCCAGGGCTTTCCTGGAGTGTAATCCAGAGCTTTGGAAGTGCTGCTGAGGGATGCTCGAGCTAACCAGGCTCTGCCCTGCTGCTGGAGCTCCCCTGCACATGAGCTTTGTTGTCAGGACAGGATGAGGAGCATTTACAGCTCTTGGCTCGTGCACAGCGTGGGATTACTCTGAGTTCACACCAGACTCTCTCTCTGTAGCTGGAAGTGAATGATTTGCTCGTCAGTGGTGTCGAAAGCTCTGCTTGCTCCTGCACTGTGGGACAGCTTGGGCTCCTCCATGGGATGGAAGCTGCCTGCTTTATCCCTGCTCGACAGACACAGAGAACCTTCAAGGTGGCCCAGAGGACGTGGGATTAGGGAAATCTCCAACTGTTGTAAGAAAAATACTCATCCCTTTTGCTTTTTTGCTGTTCTCATGTGCAGCACCACCGGCTGCAGCTGGACCAGGAGTGGGGTTCAGAGGGAAACAAGGCCAGGGCTTCTCTGCCCCAACAAGGGCAAATTTCGGATTTTCAGTTACTCTGTCCTGGTACGATTTTGTTGTACAAGGATGGAATGGAGATTCAGAAATGTGGAAACAAGTGTTGTACCAGTGAGGGACCTCCAGCCCCGCCAGCTGGGTGAGGAGTGCAGGAGAGCATTGCCCAGATGTGGGCAGCTGTGTGGGCATGGAAACAGATGGATATTACAGCCTTGGGTTACTGTGGACAGGTTACTTCTGTGTACACAGGGGCAGTGCTGGGTGTAGACTTGAAACAAATTTTGCACCACTCTGATTTCAGTGGAATGAAACTATTTTGTTGTGGAGACTGAAAATTTGGGTGGGAAAAGGTGTAGCTGATGTCCCTAGAGCCTGGTGTCCATTCCCTGTGCCACTGATGTGTAGGACCACGGTTTTGAGTTCCTCTCTGTTTTCTCTGTTTAAACCAGTGGGAACAAGGATTAATGTTTGAGATTTTAATATTCAAGGATAGATTAAGACAACAGCAGCCTGATGTTAGATGACCATTAAATACCAAATGCTATCAAAATCTCCAGCAGCATCAAATCAAGTCCTAAATCCTAAAAGCTTTATATTTTCTCCCCAATAATTACACCAGAATATCACCTTTGGAGCTGTGTTGTTCTTTGTTCAGCAATAAATGAGCAATTCCTGGATACATCAGCTGGAGAAATCCCAGCTGGGGTAGTTCTGGCCCTCCCTTGGCCAAGCCCTGAGTGAAAGGCAGATTCTCGTGGCTGAATTACAGAGCCACTAAACAAAATGGAAATGTTGATGTTCATTATTGATTTTATCCTTTGCTGCTCTGGAATGGTGCTAGTGGGAGCTGTTGTAATCAGATTACCTTAAAACTTACTTACAGAATGAAGTGCCTAATTTATCCCCCCTTTTTCCTCTCCCAAAGCGATACAACACGAAGGGATCAGCTGTGCTTTTTTGTAGAGCAGCCCTTCTCTTTCTGGTTTCCTCACTGTGTTTGTGTAATTCATTTTTTATCACTCTCAAAATCTTTTTTTAAAACATTTTGCATTTGTTATATCTCCTCAAGTAATCGCTCATATTGGTTATGGAATAGAATAGACTGTGATTATTGAAGATATAACTGCAAAATGTTTCCAATTTCTGGGAATATCTATTGAAAACTACATTTACTAAACATCCATCTCCAGCTCCCTGTGCTGTCAGGTCACAGCTCCGTGCCTCTACAGCCTGGATGTCTTTGGGATTCAAGTCAGCCAGGCTGATTCCAGTTTAAGTGAGGATCTGGGAAGTGCTGCGTTTTGAGTGATATATCCTCTCATAATCTGGGAGGTTAAATGGTTTTTCTGATTTGATTCTTTACTGCCTTCCCCATTTCGCATCAGATGAAATCGGCTGTGAAATGACAGCAAATGCAAGTGGCACATTTGTGTGCCCGCCCTCGGCTCATGAAGTGACTGCAGTGAGCACGGGAAAGAGGAATTGGGCTTTAATTGCCCCTCATTAGTCATGTGCCATGGACAATATGAGGGGCAGTTTCAGGGGGCAAAGTGTCTGAGAAATCCAGCCCCTGTCGTTATCCCAGGCTAGTTGTGGGGCTGGAAGTGGCTCTGGCTCAGGGCACCAAAGTGCCAAGTTCCTGCCAGGTCCGTGGCCAAGCAGCTGAGCTTGGGAAAAGGGACCCTGCAAGCTTTGCCCCTTGGCTGGGCTCAGGGAGGATGGATGAGCATGATCAGAGAACACCAGAATGGTTTGAGTTTGGAGGGACCTTAAAGCCCATCCAGTGCCACCCCTGCCATGGGCAGGGACACGTTCCACAAGGATGCTCCAAGCCCCAATGTCCAGCCTGTCCTTGGGCACTTCCAGGGATCCAGGGGCAGCCACAGCTTCTCTGGGCACCCTGTGCCAGGGCCTCCCCACCCTCACAGGGAATAATTCCTTCCCAATATCCCATCCATCCCTGCCCTCTGGCAGTGGGAAACCATTTCCCCTTGTCCTGGCACTGCAGGCCCTTGTCCCAAATCCCTCTCCAGCTCTTCTGAAGCCCCTGTAGGCACTGGAAGGAGCTCTGAGGTCTCTCTGGAGCCTTCTCTTCTCCAGGCTGAACCACCTTGTTCTTGCCGTGTTCTGTGTTCACATCCATGTGGAATCTGGCTCTCCATCCTCTTAAGCCCCTGGTGGGTACCTAATCCTGAGGGAATCACTCAGACCAGGCCATCTCCTTGGAAAAACACGGAATCACGGAATTGTTCATTTGGAAAAGATCTTTAAGATCATTGAGAGCATCTACAAAGCAGCACTGGTACAACTGTGCTGCTATCCAGGGATGATCAGGCTGTGACCCTGCCATGACCCGCTCCAAGTGCACTCAGCAGGGGACCTGCCTTCCAAAGGAACAAGACTTTCAGTCTGTGGATTTATCACATATAACCCTCACCTTGCTGTGTCCTGCCCGCATTCCCTGCCATCCCTTGGCAGCGAGCAGCTCTGAGCCCAGCTCTTCCCATCATTCCTCCCCCTGACCACCACTTTGGAAGGAGGATGGAGGATTTTGTGGCTTAGCAGATGGCAGCAAATCTTGATACCTGCATTTCATAGCCTGGCTCGTGGGGTTAGAGTGATGTATTTACTCCAGCACCTAAAGTCAATGAATTACACACAGCCCTGCAAATGGTCATAAATATGATAGTCTGTGTGAGCTGAGGTAATTGCCTGCTTTATATATGTGTTTATCTTCCCTGCATTGCATACACAATGTGCATTATGTCAGGGAGATGACAAAGAGCAGCCATAATGCTCCTCAACTGCATATTTCTCCTTAGTTTATGGCTGAAGCTCGGAGTTATCTTATGCAGAGTTGGCTGCAGTGGTTTAATATAAATTAACATACTTAGAAAATGTCAAGGAGCGTTAATTGACAATTTCAGAGGCCTACCTTGCTAAATACCAGTTCAGTTCTGAAGCCTGTCTCTGCAAGCTTAATATATGGAAAATAATGCTTATTCATGAATGGCTTATGTAACTTGGCATTAATTACGTGGCAGCGAGCACTGGCTGTCACAGATGGTCTTTCTACACAACCAGGTGCCAAAAATAAAGTTTCAAGCCCCACGAGGGAACTTCTGGGCTGGGAACTCAGCACTTTGGAAAACCAGGGCACATCATCTTGTGTGGAAATAGCGACTTACTAACCTAATTCTGGACCCACTTTTGGCAGAGAATTGGCCTACATAAAAATATTTCACATCAGCACCTTCTCCTGCACCTCAAACCAGGGGATCTATGGCAGGAGCCTGCTGTACCCCCAGCCCAGCACTCCCCTCCCACTTCCAACCCGGAAAACAGAGATGACACTGAATATTCCCGTTGATAAAAGGTGAAACGAGCCGAGGTTTTTATCTGAACAATTAGCACAGTGTTGGTGGTTGCTTTGCCTGCCCTCCAGCCTGAGCCTTGTCACAGCTGGGAGCAGCTGGTTGGTGTGGAGGTGCTCAGCTGAATGCTAATTGTTGTTTAATATAGCCCTGGGTTATAAAACCTCAGCTCCTCTCTTTAGTGTTTTTCCCCATGCAC
The DNA here is from genome assembly GCA_013398115.1 of Falcunculus frontatus. Taxonomy (NCBI): domain Eukaryota; kingdom Metazoa; phylum Chordata; class Aves; order Passeriformes; genus Falcunculus; species Falcunculus frontatus. Next base: position 522,751 of record VZRV01004674.1, read on the forward strand.
CAGGAAGGTGCTGCTGTCTCTCCAAGGTTTCCTGCTCCTCATTCCAGCTGGGAGCGTGGCCAGCTCCACAGCTCCTGGGAACTTCCCTGCCTCCCTAAACAAAGTTAAGTAAGGCTGAAAGATGAGATTTGAAGGCATTTATTGATTTTGCTTTAATATTCTGTTATTTCTTTGCCATCAATACACTATTTGCTTTATGCAGTGCTCTGTGGCATCAGGATATTCCCAGAAAATGATGCACATAATGTTATCTCATATGTGAGCACATGGATATCAAATGAAAGCTGGCCTGTAAATCACTGACAATCAGGAGTGGGAACACCATGCAGGCAGCTGCACTCTGAGCCATCCCTGCTTTGCTCCCGAGCTGGAGTGGGAAGGGCAGCCCTTCCTGAGCACGGAGGGCTGGGTTTCCTTGGCATCAGTGGATGCTGCAGTGTTTGGGGCCCCAGAGCTCTGCGGTGATGGGTTTCTATGGCAACTGGCTGGTAAAGCCAGGGGTGGGGTGCACCTGCCCTGTGCCCCCAGCTGTTACCTAGTTGGAGGGGTTTTTTGCCAAATACACCCTTCTTTCATCATTTCCCTCTTTTTTTGCATTGCTGCTGTTTGAAATAGTTTCTGTGCTCCTTAAGTTAAGTCTTCCCCCGAGATCAGGGCAAAACTGAGCCTAGAAATGCTCTCCTGGGCTGACAGCAAGTGCTTATTGCCCTGACCCCCCCTGCCCTCCTCCTCCTGCCTGCTTTTCCATCCCCTGCTCCTCCCATCCCAGTGACCTGTGGGGATACAATCTCTCTCTTCCAATCCCAGAATGGTTTGGGTTGGGAGGGACCTTAAAGCTCATCCAGTGCCATGGGCAGGGGCACCTTCCACTGTCCCAGGGTGCTCCAACCTGGCCTTGGACACTTCCTGGGATGGGGCATCCACAGCTTCCCTGGACAGCCCATTCCAATGCCTGACCACCCCGTGGTGATCTCCCATGCCAACCTAACAGGGTCCACTTTTAAATACAGTCCCAGAGATCATTTTGTCTTCTCTTGCTTGAAACCTAAGAAAAAAAAAAATAAAAATTGCTTTAACCCATCTACAAAGCAACTGCTTCAAATTAAATCCTGTGATAAACCCAAAGGAAGTGTAATTGAGAAGAGACAAGAGGAACTCACCCCGGGAACAGGGCGATAAGGAATTCCCTGGGATGGTGGTGCCAGTGTTCCTCTGTGTCACCCCAAATGCCCCCACTGGCACTGGGGCAATTGTTGCTGGTTTTGTGAACCTTTCAAACATGTCTTTGCCCTTCTGTGTGAGACCCCTCCTCAAGATCTTACCCATGGCAGTGACAGAATTCAGCTCAGCTCTCAGGAATTGAGGAAAACTGTCCTGAGCTGTGTTCCCAGGGATGCTGCTCTGGGAAGGTGTCTCTGCTGCAGACACTCCAGATATTGCAGAGAGCACAGCCTGTCTCTGGTGGGCTGTTTGACCATGAAACTGCCCATGAAATTGGAATCTATTGTTTATCATGCTAATTAGTAACACCAAAAGTTTATTTAAAGGTCACTGGAAAGCCATGAGAAATATCTTAGATGTGAGAAGAAGAAAAGTCAAGAAGCCAAAGGGGGTTTGGGTTATTTAGTAGAATGTTATTGCTAATATTTAAGATACTTTCTGAGATGTGCATTAAATTTATAAGGGAGATGAAGGAATACTTTAGTATAACTTAGTGTGGAAGTAGCTCTCAGAATTTATTTTATTCATAGATTTTTGCATCAAAGGTCCTATAATGATTAATTTTCAAACTTGCAGGTTTAAACAGCAAAATAAGAAATAATAGCTCCGAAGCTGCTTTGAAATATGTAATAAAATGGTGTTCTTTAAAGCACTAAATGGCTGCCTAATGCCACTAGCACTTCAAAGAACAGCATTCTTTGCAATATTTCTATTCAGTTTTCTGCACTCTGCAAAGCTGACTCACTGTATAGGGCACGGAAATATTTTCAAATGGGCAAAATCAAGGTATTGTTATATTCCAACAAAAGCCTGGGCTGAAAAACTGCACTGAGTGCTTGCTAGGGCAGGAGTTAATTTGATGGTGCAGAAGGTTCCTCGGCCTTCCAGATTCCAGGACAAACTCAAAATATAATCAGTAGGAAAGGGATGTTGTTATTCTGAGGGATGTCTGATGTGGGGCTGCTGCAGAGGCACAGAGGGACAGAAACAGATCCAAATCCAAATGTTTTTTGTAGGAAAATTCATGTCTTTCCATGGACAAAAAGCATCTTCATGTCAAACCCAAGGGGTGTAAAAGCAGAGGTTCCAGCCTGGAGAGTGCCCAAGTTTCCCCTTAATGGGTACTGGAGGGAGAAAAGTTCCTCCTGGGATGCTGTAAAGGACAGAGAGAGAAATTCCTCCTTAAACACTCCAAAATAAGAGCAGGATTTGGCCCCTTCCAGCTCCCAGGGAGGCACAGGGCAGCTAGGACCCAGGGTTGAATCCTGTTACAGGAGGGCTCCTAATTGTAAACTCAGGCATGCAGAGGATTAATTGCCAGCAGGTGTCAAAGACAAGAAATTTCTCTCTGATGTGGGCAGGGGGTAGCTCTGAGTGTTTCCCTGCATTGTTCTGTTCTTGCCATTGTTCAGGAGGACAGCAAATGAAAATCTACGTGAGGAAATGGGACAAACAATTTTGCTGCTGTCAGTAAAGGAAAAAATGCAGTGCAAGGCTTCAGAGGGGAGAAATTGTTAATTAGGAAATTCTGCTTGAAAAAAAAATATAACTGGGGAGGTCAGAGAGTTGTGAAAAGCCAGCCTGTAGTTTCATGACCTGCCCTGAGCCAAGGGTTACACACAACCCGCTTCAGCAATTTACTCGGGTTCCTTCCTCCTTGTGTTGTGGGAAAATGAGTGAATTTAGCAATTAGTCGAGCTGCTGATTGACTCCTGGCCATCCCCAGCTCCTCGCCCCCTGCCTTGGGGCTGCCCTTGTCTCTCCAGCCCCGGGCACAGGGCTCAGCCTGGGAGGTCCTGCCTCCACCTCTGCCCCTCAGGAGGAGGTGCAGCGCCCGACCAAGCCCTTTAATGAGGGGGTTGGTCCCTGTGGAGAGCAAATGGAGCAAAAAGAGAAGGGCCTTTAGAAGGTGATCCCCTGCAGCCCTCAAGGCCCAGATTGGCTGTTTTTGCTGTCTTTGCAGGTGGCAGGGAAAGCAATTCCTGTTGGCACAAGCAGGGCATGAACCTGAGTGAAGGACCTTGCTGTCCATGGAGTGTCCTGGGAGCATCCATGAAGGGAATTTCTGCTGAGAAGCAGCCCTCTGCAGATCCAGGCTTTTGTTTGCTCTCCATCCACACAAACAAACCCTGAGAAGGTCACTGATGAGTTAGCCCCAGGTATGGAGCTGGACCAGGGCAGGCTCAGGCGGGAGATCAGGGAAAGGCTCTTCCCCCAGAGGGGGCTGGGCACTGCCCAGGCTCCCCAGGGAATGGGCACGGCCCCGAGGCTGCCAGAGCTCCAGGAGCTTTTGGACAGCACTGCCAGGGATGCCCAGGGTGGGATTGTTGGGGTGTCTGTGCAGGGCCAGGGATTGGGTTGATGATCCCTGTGGGTCCCTTCCAGCTCATGCTATTCCCTGACTCTATGAAGGAGCTCACCTGACCAGTCTGATACTGGTTTGGAGTATTAAACCCAGCATCACAGCGAGGTTAGAGAGGAATGGTTTAAAATCATGGAATGGTTTGGGTTGGAAGCAACCTTAAAGATCATCTTGTTCCAACCCCCTGCCTTGGCTCTTGCAGATCCTTGGGATTCACACAAAATACATCATTTCAGTCATCATTTCCACATGTGACAGAAAAGTCATGGCACCCCTGTAATGAAGCAAAGCAGGGCATAAATTAATTAACTGCAGTCAGAAGTAATGAATTATATGGTAGGTGCCACAGTTGGCTGATGGGGCTGTTCCAGGGGCCTGGGGGTGTCTGAGGCAATGATGATGCCCCGAGATGTGGTTTGGTACGTAAGTCACAAACCAACGTGGCTTTAGGAGTTTTGCCATCACCCTCAGCAGGAGCTGAGGCACAGTCGTTGTTTGGGATCCTCTCTGCAGCATTTACATGGATGAAAATGGCCGGTGGGCCTTTGGGGTTTACTTAAAAAGGAGAAAAGCCTTGCCGGAGCCTCGCGTGCCTCTGCGAGCAGAAGGCTCCCAGCCCACACACCCCGTAAAAAAGCCAACGCTTGGGTTTAAATTAGCACCCAGCTCTGTGCCAGAGCAAACGGGAGAAGCGAAGCAGGCACGTGAGTTTGTGGTGCCTGAGCTCCCCACAGGCCCCTGGGGCAGCCCTGGCAGCAGGGAAGGACGTTCATCCCGAGCAGGGAACACACACAGCTCACGCGGCTGCTGAGCGCCGAGTCCCAAATACCCGGCCACAAAACCAGACACCTCTCTGCTTCCTGCAGTCCTCCTGTTGGAGCTGGGCTGTGCATCCTTGATGGATTTACAAAACAGAAACAATGCTGAAATGCCATTTCATGGCATTCTCCAGTCTCCCTTCTTCCTGTAAATATCCTTGGCAGCTTAGGAAAAGTCATTAGCAATGAGGCCATTGAGTCCCAAGATATGAAGAACAGTTTTTAATTCCTTTCCCTGCACTAAACCAATTTCTTAAGGATATTATGGAAATCTTTGCATTTGGATTTCAACCCTAGAGTAATTAAGGAAAAATTCCAGGTTGATGCAATGAGGGTGTTCTTTACTTCTCTAGAAGAAGGGTGCTCTGAGGAGCCACTCTCTTGAACAAGTGCGATGAGCAAGTCCTTTGCTCAGTCTCTACATCCATTTTGGACCGTGCTGGTGAAATAAAAGCAAGTGGGATTAGGTGTAGAGGAAGCTGTAATGGGCCATTTGGATTTTGACAGCTGTCCTTGACATCAGAATGGACAAGGGGTAAGGGCTTTAAACTTCCCGAGGGCAGGATTAGATGGGATATTGGGAAGGAATCCTTCCCTGTGAGGGTGGGGAGGCCCTGGCTCAGGGTGCCAGACTGGAAGTGTCCAAGTCCAGGTTGGGCAGGATTGGAACAACCTGGGACAGTGGAAGGTGTCCCTGCCATGGCAGGGGTGGCACTGGATGGGCTTTAAGGTCTTTTCCAACCCAAACCATTCTGGGATTTTTATGATCATGCTCATCTGTCCTCCCTGAGCCCACAGGTAATTACTACAGGTAATTCCTGTAGTGCAAAGCTTGTAGAGTTCATTTTCCTGAGCAGAAGAGGCAGCTTCCCATCTGGATAGGTTTCTTTTCTTTCTTGCTGTAAAAGGAACGTGCACTCAAGCAGAATTTGAAGTCACTGGCAGAAAATAAGGCAGTGAGAGCACGAGGGAAACTGGAGGGACTGTGCAGGTGTGAGCAATGGATGGAATAGTAATGAGGGAGTTCGAGAAAAGACAGGGAATATGTAACACTGAAGAGTAAAAGATAAGCAAAGCAAAACGTGCAGGGCTGCCAGTATCCCAGCAACAACAAATTCTGTGTGTGATAGGGCCAGATGAGAGAGCCGGGGACTGACACGTCTCTAAGCTCCTGCCAGAAACCCTGATCACCGATCCCACTGCACAGTGTCAGCTGGAAGGTGTGGAACACACACAGGTGGGGGGCTTTGTGCAGCAGCCACTCCAGGAACATCATTCCCAGGATGGGAGGTGACACCCGGAGCCAGGATCAGCATCAGAACTGAGAATTAACTTCACTTCCAGCCCAGGTGCAAGTGCTGAGGTTGCTGATGGGCAGTTTTGGGGTTCTTTCCTGCCCAGAGGTGATGTTGGCCTCAGCCTATCTGCTCCCAAGGAAAAGGAATGGCTGCTTGCCACAGGGAGCAGTTTATCAATGTAACAGGGCCTCTGTGCACTCAAATAAATGAGAATATCCTGTGGCCGAGCGTCTGAGTGGCAGTAAATGGTATCAAAGAGAAGATCTGCACATTTTTTTGAGGAAGAGGAGACAGGAGGCTCATGCAGGTGAACTTAGGCAAGCTGCCAGTGCCAGGAAAGAAAGTGATAAATAGATGTCTTGGAAAAGCCTGAATGGAGGAATAATAACCATCAACAGCAGAAGACACTGAATGAGATGGATTCTCACCTCTAGAAGCTTCCTATGTTTATTATTGATGGCACTGCAGGTTTTATTTCTTTGCTTTTTGTACTTTTCAGGACAATCTGGTTAGGAATTCAACATGCCAGGGCAGGTGATGGAAGGATTCTGGAAGGAAAGTGAAAAATGACATAAATGAGCTGCAACAACAGCCCTGCCCTGGCAAGGAGTACAAGGAACTGGAGGTAATCCTAAATGATGAAGGCTTTGTTTTCCTAGTTATCACTAAAATGTCATGGAAGGAGTCTCAGGACAGGGCAAGTCTCTGTTTCCACAGGATTTCTGGTTAACTGACCCCTTTTTTCCTTCACTAATATCCTAGACCTGATTTTAAAGGTAACTGAACACCAAGGGGTTTGGATTGGCATATAAAAAATTCACTGCTCCCCTCTTCAAACTCTTTGCTCTCTTCAAACTCTTTTCAAACTCTTGCACATCTTTTAAATTGGGAAATTCTGTCCTGTCTCCTCTGGTGAGGGCTGCTGAAGTGGGTGCGGTGGAATGTCACACAGAGAGGGAGGCAATGTGCTGGTGAGTAATGGTGAATTTTTCAGGAAATGAATAAATTGGGACTTTCTAAAGGTCACTTTAAGTTCCCATGAACTTTTACAGTTGGTTATATAAAATGAGAAGAGAGAACTCTTAGTCTAGATAAGTGTCAGTCAGGTGAGATAACCTGAGAAAGGCTTTGGCAGGTCAAACCACTTCAGTGACAGTTTCTGGGAAGAGACCAGGCAGCAGAGCTGCCTCCCCTGATGGGTGTCTGAAATGGAAATTCCAGCTCTCCCTCTTGCAGCAGATTTCAGTGGAAGTTCACTGCCCTGGGGGGCACCTGGATTTTATAAGTGACCTCTGAGAAGCACCTGAGCCAACCTTTTGTCAGCACTTGTATAAATTAAAGCCCAGACAGAGCCTGGTCAGCTGGAGTGGCTGAAGGCAGAGGTGGAACAGGCAGACTGTCACCTGCCCCTCTTTTTCCAGGATCTCCTTAGGGGGCAGCTCTGGATGATTTTGAAGCAGTTCAGGGGCCTGATGAGGGGCACTGTGCTGGTCCTGCTGGGTTTGGATGTTGATACTCTGCAGGACCAGGTCCGGAGCCCCCCTGGTACCATGGCTGAGCTTGATGGGCTGAGACAGGGAGACCCCCACAGTGGGAAAGGCCTTGGTCCACAGGGAATCTGCTCCACCTGCAGATTTGCAGCTCAGGAATAGATTCAGTGCCCTGCTGGCGATGCCAGTCCAGCCTGGCAGAGCCCAGTTCCTGGAGAGACCACGGACACAGGTGGAGGGAGCGTGGCACAAAGCATTCCACGGAAACCTGGCATTCCATGGACAACTCCAGTCCTACACTGTCAAAAGCCCAGAATTCAAAGCAGCAGGATGGTGTTTCCCTTTGTTATAATAATTTCAATTCCAGCTATGTAGATTTTTTTTCTAATTCTTCTCCAAATCTGCACTCGGTGATTGCCAGGAATGAGAAATGGATTGGGTTTTCCACGGTGCTGTGCTCCAGGTCAGCTTGGAAACACGGGAAATGGCAGGTTAATGGCAGTTTAACACCAATTAACAGGCCACTTTATAATAGATTAGCATTCGAGTCTGTTCAATTGGTAATTACAATAATTAACTCTCGGAGCTTGCCTGCACTTGTGAGCAGAAATTTGGTGCCTCTGTTTACTCTGGAGAAGGCGATGCAGGAGCAGACATGGATCATTTGGAGTGCTGGAGCCAGGCAGGATGGCAAAGGCACTAAATTTGGGCTCGCTCTTGCAGTGTGCTCACAGGTGACATCCCCAGGTGGAAGGGGCTCTATAAATGACTATTTCAGTCCTGGCTGAGCACAGCTGAGATTTAATGTGTCACTGGGAGAGGCACCTGTGCTGCAGAACAGCCTCTGCATCCCTGCTCTGCGTCCCTGGCCTCACACTGATGGATTTCCCACCTCCTTGGGCCTCTTATTTTCAGCATTCAGCACTTGGAGCCAAAGTCAGACTCCCAAATAAATCCCTTCCTGCTGGGAGCACTGATGGTGAGAAGAGTTTGGTCAGAGGCAGCTCCATCCTGATGCCCCAAAGAGCTCAACATCCAGCAGGACGGTGTCCTAAATTCTTTGGGAAAGCTCTATTTGCTCTTGAATCCTTCAGGAAAGGCAGTGGTCACCTGTGGGGCTGGAATCAGGGCATGGAGGCAGTAGGATGGACCTGCTGGCTCTGGGAACAGGTCTCTGCTCACATTGTCCTGCTGGGTTAAAGGTTGAAAAATCTCCTTTGTAATTTTTGGGTTCCTGTTGAGTTGATGCATCTCATTTAATTTCAGTGACCTTTTCTCATAAATACTGTGAAATCTGAGGAGAAATGCTAAAGGTGAGCTCTAGTTATGGTTATTTTTTAAATATTCAGGCAGTGGGCAGAGCTAACATAGCAAATGTAGCCTATGTGCGTATTGCTTCACTCCTGCATTAATTAAATAAATGAATAAAACCACTGGATCATGAGGCACCGACCCTGGGGAGCAGATCCAAATCCTGCTTCCTCTGGGACATAGATTTCTGTATCATCAGGAACCAGGATCTGTTCTGGCAATGAGGAAGAAGAGGTTCAAAAGAAAACCTGGGATTTAAAGGTAGAATTGTATTGCTCTGGTTGTGTGGCTGGATTTTTGTCACCCAGGCTGTTCCAGGAGCACAATGGGCCAGGCTGAAAGTAATTTTGGGAAAAGAATTTGGCATAAAAATGGGAATAACTGGGAAAGCTGAAGAAGGGTTCAAAATTCCTCAGTCCAGGGGGAGAGCTGCTGCTCTGAGAAACCTCAGCCTTGTACAGAAAATTAGAAATTTATTTCCCTTCAACATTAATAAGGAACTTCTTTTTCCTTCCCCTGCCTGTTCCAGGACCTTCAACAGAAGGGGAACCCTCTGCAGAGCCACTTCAGACACAAATAAGTCCTGCAGGGCACTCTGGGGCCGTGGAGCAGCTGTTTGAGAGCACAGCTGCTCCACAGCCTCATTGTTACTCACTCATGGCTCTTTAGAGCCAAACTCTCTCCGTGGTTGTGTTAAAGAACATTTTCTATCCCCAAGGTGCCCTGGATGAGCTCGAGATGTCTCCTGCCCTCAGCATCACTCCGGTCCTGGGGAGGAGCTGCTGCTCCCTGGGATTCTGGGATGTGTCCCTGATGGAGGAGGGGTTTGGGGGGCTGTAAAGGGGCCAATTTTAGCTGTTCTCAGCACAAAGATGGATCTTTGACACTGGGTAATAAAGCAGTTAATGAATCAGGGAGATCTCTGTGATGTGTCAGAGCTTCCCAAAGGAGCGAAAGCTCCTGGGTACAGGTGAGCAAAGGCTGCAGAGGTGCCACGGGTCAGATAGGAACCCTTCCCAAAAACCAGTAGCCAATTAAGCCTTCCCAGTAATTAATGTACTGCTGTCTGTGCCACAGATCAAATACTCCCGTGGGTTTGGGGTGCTGTCACAGGGAGTGAAACTGGAGGACACATCTCGGACCTCTGAGCCCTTGCTGTGATGAAAAGCTGCAGAGAAAACTCCTCAGCGAATGTCTTCATAATACTTAACATTCTATGGAGCAAAAGGAGAATAATGAGCACTGCAGCCATCCCAGGTTAGTAATTACTGCCGTCATTATTAATTTTCCAGAGCAATCTCGTCAAATGAGTCATTATTATCTCAATTCCTTAGCCAGGACTGATTGATTCTTTCTCCCTGTTGTGACTAATTCCATATAATGTCTGAGTACAGTATAGAACTATAGAGCCAGTGTAATTCTAATGCAGGATAATTCCAAATAACCAAATCCCTTGCCTTCAGCTCTGTTTAGATCTGATGCTTTATACTACTTAATTGAAATAAATACCCCAATCCTGTCACTCCCTGCTCTCCACAGCCCCTGGAATTCCACTAGAGACAGGGATTTCTGTCAGCCTGGGACCTGCCCTGTGTGTGCCAGTGTTGTATCTGTGTTGGCACTGAGCAGGAGCTTCCCAGCACTCACAGGAGCAGCGTGGTGTGGTCTGAAGGAAGTGTTCATCATCCTCAGCTCTTCCTAATGTTAATTTTGACCATTTTTGAGGAAGGTTTTGTTGGTTTGTCTGTCTGTGCAGGGTTTTTTCTTTGGAGGAGAGGCTAAAGGTGATGTTTTTTTAGCTCTGTTTGCAGCTGAGTGTCAGCAGACCTGAGCATGAAGAAGTTGAGTGCAAGACAAGGAGAGGGGGCTCTGGGGATGGGAATGTGGTTCCTGCCTTGCTGAAAAGGGTGAGGCAGAACAATTACCTTTCCTTTAGAGGAATTGGAAACCCTCTCCTTGCATTTCCCAGGAGCTGGAGGCAAGGGAAGGAGGAGGAGACCGCAGTTATTTTACAACTTTGACCTTTTTGTCTCCCAGACTTCAAACACGATCAGACTGGAGAGGGAAAAGAGGAGGCTGCAAAGCCAGGAGGAGCAGCAGAGGGGCTGTCAGAGGAACCCTCAGCACTGGAACTTTTCTCTTTAGACCAGGAAGATGTGATGGTTTAATCCTGAACCATGGGGAGGGGTGAGACACTCCCTGACCCTGCTCTCAGCCTTGGCTTTGCCTCCCTAATGCCAGCCCTTCCCCAGCAGCATCCTCGAGCCAGCAGGGACTGTGTCTGTGCTGACATTTAAGGATATTGGTGTAGGTTGCTTTGGATTGGATTGGATTGGATTGGATTGGATTGGATTGGATTGGATTGGATTGGATTGGATTGGATTGGATTGGGGGAATTAAAAATATTGAATTGGGCAGTAAATAAAGGAGGAGAGGTCATTGCCATCCAGCACTCCTTTATTTCTGGTTATTTATTGAGGCAGTTCCACTTGAGTCCATTAGTGCTGAATTCAAAATTCCCTTCCACAGCCCCTGGAAGCAGAACTTGGCTGTGCCCCGAGAGCCTCTTCCCTGGTGGATGTCAGGATTGAAATCCAGTGAGATTCTGTGTTGCAGCAGGGATTGGTGTTGTCCATGGGATTCAGCCAGGGGAACTGTCACATCTCACCTGAGGCCAGCCAGCCCTGTGCCATCTCCTCCCCTAATGGGTGTGTCTGCCCTATTCCTCAAGCTGTTCAAATTTCATCATTTCCAGATTTTAATAGAAATACTCCATAATATTTGTGCCACCTTCTTGGAGATGTGTCTCTGCTGTAAATTCCTGCTTTTTCTGAAGTTCCTCCCTGTGTTCAGCCAGCAAGAACAAACTGAAGTGGTAATTTTACATATTATTTCCCTTATTTACAGCAAAAATAACACCCTATTTATAGTTATTAATTAGATGTTTACTAGGCTGGAGATGCTGAAATTAAAGCAAACCTTTTACTGATGGGAGGGTCCCTTTGGGCACGTGGAGCCCAGTGCTGGAGTCAGAGGTGGCACCTGCTGGCCACAGGTGAGCCCAGAGCTGGTGACACAGTTGGTGCCCCAGAGCAGGAGCTGACCTATGTCCAAACCCTTCCTGCATCCAGGGATGTGAACAGCTCAGCTGGAATCAGTGTAAAAGAGTCTGCTAAAGGATGTACTCATAGGAAAAACAAGCTCAGGTTTGTAGTAACCTGGCTTGGTACAAAAAAACCCAGCTCTGGTATTACAACAATTTGAATATCAGTTAAAGTAAATGTAACTTCTTACATCCAAGCAAGCTGAGAGATAAATCTCTGTGTTTTTATAATAAATGTTACTTTATGGCAATCACCATATGCTGCCTCTGATCCTGTTTGGAGTGTAAATCATAACAAGTGTGGATCCTAAAATGCTTTATTGTCTTTTTATGGCCACATACGGCTGCTGTTCCTTCCATTTGTGATTAATTTTTTTAATGGTTCCCCCTAGAACCTAAAAAATAATTAAAGCTAATGAATACTCTGCAGTGACAGTAAAGGAAGGAGCATATTGCATCTCTTCTCAGTCCCTAGATCTGATCAAAAGCGGGCTGGAGCTGTGAAGTTGTGACACTGACATTTTGTACTGAGCTGCCGACCACCTCCTGAGACCAAACGATGACTTTGGGGAAGAGCAGGAATTAGAGTTTTCATTGTTTCACAGCAATACTGCTGAGAGGGTGGAATTAAAAGCAGTTGAAGCCACAATGTTTATTTCTTAGCAAGTCCTTTTTAAAGAAATCAATCCAAGATGTAAAGGACTTCAAGACAGATTTTTCCCTTTGTCCTTGCCCCTGAGTGCATGAAGTGAGATACTCCATGGACTGGGACTGGCCAAAATATTGGTTTCAACCCAACACAGAGCACAGCCCTTTTCCTGTCACAGCCTGCAAGCCACAGGGCTGTGTGTCCGTCCAGGGGCTGTGTGTCCGTCCAGGGGCTGTGTGTCCGTCCAGGGCTGTGTGTCCATCCAGGCTGGGGTCCCTGGCTCAGGGAGCTGCAGCTGCTGGTGCCCAGCTCTGCCACAGCTGCTCTGGCAGAGCCTCCCCAGTGCCATTAATGCCACCTGCCCTCCAGACCCAGAGCCGGGACTCTGCTGCCTCCCAACCAGGGGTTTATCTGCCCTCCAGAAACTCTTGAGTTTGATTTCATTATTTTTCCCTTCAATGCACTTGGGTGTTGAACTTCTATGTGTTTTTCATGGGAGCACAGTCAGCTTTGAGCACTGCTTAAAAACCTTTAAAATTCACTTCTCAAAACTAATATTTATCTGTAAAGGCTGTAATTAGAGTGTGGGGGGTGTTGCTGTGCACATATCTGCCTCTTCTGGGCTTCCTGCAGCTCACAGCAGCTTTGAAATGAAACTTGAGGGGAATAATTGACAGTCAAGGGCTGGACTGGGGTTAAAGTGTCAGGGCTGCAGGAGAAACCTCAAAGGTCCCGTTCTGTGGGGGACTGGCCAGGGCTGCAGCTGTGGGGACAGATGAAAAACAAACTCCCCAGGCAGCTCTTGGCATGGTGTCACCTCCTCCTTCATTGCTGGGTGTCAGCACACAGGGTTTGGAATTCACTGGGAATTTTCCATGTCTTTTTTCAGGCCATGAGTGACACCGGCTGCTCCTTCTCCCTCCTTCTCCCTCCTTCTCCCTCCTTCTTCTCCCTCCTTCTTCTCCCTCCTTCTTCTCCCTCCTTCTTCTCCCTCCTTCTTCTCCCTCCTTCTTCTCCCTCCTTCTTCTCCCTCCTTCTTCTCCCTCCTTCTTCTCCCTCCTTCTTCTCCCTCCTTCTTCTCCCTCCTTCTTCTCCCTCCTTCTTCTCCCTCCTTCTTCTCCCTCCTTCTTCTCCCTCCTTCTTCTCCCTCCTTCTTCTCCCTCCTTCTTCTCCCTCCTTCTTCTCCCTCCTTCTTCTCCCTCCTTCTTCTCCCTCCTTCTTCTCCCTCCTTNCCCTCCTTCTCCCTCCTTCTCCCCTGTTGCAGCTTCAACCTTTCTGCCCTCCCAGCTTCATGGCCAGTTACATCAATAAATCATTTTCTTCTAGAACAGCTTTAATTACAAAAACAAATAAAGGATAATTAAGAATTGCCATCATTTGCAGAGCTGGTGGGAGGATGAGTTGCCTTGCAGCCAAGTTACTGGTAGAGCCCTAAAATTGAATCCCACCTTCTGAATTCCAGTTTGACCTCTTAAGCTGGATACTCTTGCTTCCGTTTTATGCTTCATGTTGATTAATTTCTAGTTGTAAGAGTTTTAACTGGTTAAGTCAACTTGTTTTGCAAGATAAAAGCAGAGCTTTAAGACAGCACTTTTTAATTTGGAAATGTTAATTCCAAAAAGGGAACCATTAATAGTTAAAACCTGAAACGTATAAGAAAAAAAGGGTCACTGAAGCCAATGTCAGGGTACTGCCAGGTGGTCAAACTTTACTGTCCTGGCTCCTTTTTTAAAAAAACTTTGATGACCATAAAGTTGCCATTTTCTGTAGTAGGTTCCCTGTGAGCTCCCCCTCTGGAGTTGTACAGTACCCTGAGTTAAAGTGAACCAAATTAAACTGTTGTGGCATAGAAAAACAGCCAACAAAGGCAGGCAGCTTTTTTCCTGAACCCCCTGAGATTTATTCTGACAGTTTGCAACTCGATGAAATGGATAATGGAAGTCCCCTGTCACAATAACTCGGCTTAAATGTATTGTTGGATTAATAGACTTAGTTATCCACTCTTCCAAGGAGAAAAATGACTTGTGGTTTCAAATCAGGCCCTCACTCGTGGCATCCCATCAAATCAACCAAATAGGCCAAATTCAGACTCCTGGCAGAAGCCAGGCACTCTTTGAGTTGTGTCATAAAAATAAGTTTATTTATTTTTAATGATTTCCGATTGCCATGGCAACAGCTGTGGGTGACACGCGGTGCTGGCCGTGAGCCCCCGGCCGGGTTCCGGAGTCGGGAGGTGGGACCCGGGGTGATGATGTCCCTGTCCCCTGCTCAGGGAGCTTCTGACTGGTGCCACCTCCCTCTGCAACAGTGAATTCGGGGAGGCAGCTCACTGAGGATGTGATACACCTGTGGAAGGGCTGCAGGGCTGATTCCTCTGCTGGAGATTGATGTGGGGAGTGGGAATTTACAGCTGCTGGAAACAGCTCACTGCCTTTCCCTGGAGCTTGTGGAGCATTCCGTGTGATTTACCACTCATACACCTGTGCGAAGGCTCTCCCTGGCCTCTCATTCCAGGGACAAAGCACGTTGGCCATGTCATTCCTGCCTCTCTTGTCCTTGCCCTAAATAACCTCACGAGATAATTTCACTCTTTGCATGTTCATGGCTTGGTTCAGTCTTACATGAGCCAGACACAAAACCCCCACTGGCAGAGGGTGCCCAGAGCAGCTGTGGCTGCGCCTGGATCCCTGGAAGTGCCCAAGGCCAGGCTGGACATTGGGGCTTGGAGCAGCCTGGGACAGTGGAAGGTGTCCCTGCCATGGCAGAGGTGGCACTGGATGGGAATTAATGTCCCTCCCAACCCAAACCATTTGGGATTTGTGTGCAGGGCACTCAGGGGCTCCCTGGCCCAGCTGTCCCTCCCTGTACCATGAGCAAGCTCCACGGCTGCACTCCCACCTTTATATGGGGTCAGTTGTGGGTTTTCAGAGGAGTTTTGATTCTGTTTTGTTCCCAAACCCCCAGTGTGGATTCCCAGCCCCTCCTCCTGCCCCACGGTTCAGCAGCAGCCGTTCATTAACGCGGGCAGGGTGAATTATCCCGGCTCACATCTGGAGAGGAGCAAGTGGCTGGGTTTAACAGCTGGAAAGCTGCTCTGATGTGCCATCACTGTCTGCTGGGTGTTCTGATCTGACAGAGCGTTGTGTGAGTGCGGCAGGGCTCCTTCCCCGGCCTCTCCGGGGGAATCCGTTGTTCAGGCTGCTGGGGAATGCAGCGTGAAATGTGGAATTTTGAAGTCTGAACCTCTGAGAGCTCACAGCACTCTGAGGCAGCAGTTTCCCTTCAAAGTCCCTCTCTGCCTGCGCTTAGCACCTCTCTACATGTGATGTAGCACACATTGCCTCCGCAGAAAGTCAGAAGGTTTGCTTCCTAAAAATCTTATTTTCTCCTCTTAATTAGGCGTTTTCCCCCAATGAGCCACGTGGGAGTCAATGGAGAAGGTGGGGATATTGGCACTGCCCGGCCCCACGGATGCTGACTGATGAAGCATCAGCTTTGAACACTGGATTTTCCTTGTGAAACATTGAATAAATAAGAGAGGTGGAAGATAGATGTGAAGGCAGGGAGGATGTGTGACACAGCTCCTTCCTCACCTTGCTCAGGTCAGTGGCATTTCCACCTCAATGTTTCCTTCCCTATGATTTCTTTTAAGCTTATTTTAATAAATGCCATCTGCTACCTGCCCCTAAATCTGGCTGAATTTAAGGGGGTGTCCCTGTGAGGATGAAATCGTGCCCAGATGAACTCAGAGCCAGGCCACTCATCTCCAGGTGCTGGTTGTCCATAAACCCCTCCAGACAGAAAGTGGATGAAACACAAATAAAAGTTCATCAAGGGGGGAATGGTTTTGAACTAAAAAAGGGCAGATTTGGAGTAGTTAGAAGGAAGAAATATTTTATAGTGAGGGTGGGGAGGCCCTGGCACAGGGTGCCCAGAGCAGCTGTGGCTGCCCCTGGATCCCTGGAAGTGTCCAAGGCCAGGTTGGACGGGGCTTGGAGCACCCTGGCACAGTGGGAGGTGTGGCAGAAGGCCCAGAAGGCCTGGCAGGGTTCTCCACATGGCTGTGTGGAAATTGGAGCCCCCAGCACAAATGGTGATGGGAGCATTCACAGGGCCCTCCTTGGAGCAGCAAAACTGCCGAGCACAGCACATCCCCGAAGCCCAGGGAAGAGCTTTTATTTTAAACTGTGACCATGAAACAGGAAAAAGCTTCTGCCTTTTGATTTTTGCCTTTAACAAGTTAAAATAGAGGCACCTGCTGCCTGCTGGGCTCATTAAATATGTCTTTTTATTTTCATAAATCACCATGGTAGAATTTGAATTATTTACTCGGCAAACTCGAGGCTACATTCATTTACATTCTCCAAGGTTTTTGTGCATTAGCTTTGGAGCCTTTTTCTTTCCACCTTTTGTTCAGTGCCCACCTTGGCTTCCTGAGCAGGATCCCTCCCCTTGGTGACTGCAGGGGTTTCGTGAACTTCAAAAGCAGCCTGAAATGTCAGGCACACGCAGCCGTTGTGCCGCCGCTGAATTATGGATCAGAATACAGCACATCAAACACTCAGAATTATTCACTTGTGGGTCTTTGCTTGGTAAAGCAATAAAAATCCCTGCATTTCTCCTTTGCTGAGATGTGGGGTGGTTGTTTTACATGCTCCAGAGTAATGTTAGCAGGGGTGTGGGGGAATGTGGAATATTTTTTTGAAGCGAGGCACTTCAATCAGAGCTTCATTCTACTGTAAACCCAATTAGCTCCAGTCTGCCAAGTCAGCTCGAGTGTCTGCAAGAATGTGTGTAAGGCTATGAATAATTGCTAAACTCGGGTTTCATTCTATCTAGGAAATGCCACGAGGCTTTTGTCACCCCCAGATAAATGGCCTGCACTTGGCTCTGAGGTTCCAGCTGGGGACACACGTTCAGAACCCGTAAATGTGTTTGCACAGGGCTGTGTGTTTAGAGAGGCTTGGTGAGCGGGCACTGCTGGCTTTGCTCTGGAGCAGAACCCGGATCCTGGGCTCTCCAAACGCTTGGGGATGGTGCCATGAGCTGTGGTGGGGGCAGGATGAGAGCTTACATGGCTGTGCTGCACAGGGCTGCAGAACAAGCCCCTTTCTGGAGGAAAACACTCGCTGTGCCCTGTGCCCTCCAGGAGGAAGGGCTGGAAGATGAAATGCTCCAACAAAACGTGCGGAAAATGGGTCACCTACTTTGGGTGAGGGAGTTCACAGGGTGTTCAGCTGAATTTAAGGTGCCACGTGCTGCTTTCTGTCAGTTTGGACACGGTTCCACAGCTGGGATGGCCACGGGGGAATATCAGGCTGTGCTGGGTAATCAGAGCCCTGGCTGGGGGCAGTCACGGGACTGGGCTCTTTGGGATCAGGAGGAGAGGAAACAGGCCTCATGTTGTGCCAGGGGAGGTTTAGATTGGGTATCAGGGGAAATTTCTTCATGGAAAGGGTTGTCAAGCATTGGAACAGGGCAGTGGTGGAATCACCACCTTGGAAGTGTTAAAAAAACGTGTGGATGTAACAGCTGAGGAAGTTGTTTGGGGATGAACAAGGTGCTGCTGGGTTGATGGTCGGACCTGATGACCTCAGAGGTCTTTTCCAGCCTGGATGACTCTGTGGTGACACCAGAGGTGTCCCTGGGACTCAGCCGCACGACCCCCCCACCCCATCCATGGGGAGGTGGGACACGGAATTGCCTCCAGGGCTGCTCCCAGCCCTGAGCAATGTGCTGTCCCGCCTTGCTTTTGGCCAGCTGCATTTCCTGAGGTGAGACAGGTTGTGATTTTTGGTCGGTTCCAACAGGACACACCTTCCCCAGCCGCAGTGCATTTTTTCTTGGATATTTACTGGTCTTTCTACCATGCATGCAAAATATCCCTATTTTTCCCTTTCCATCTGTAAAGCACCTCAAAAGTTGTCACGGGGGTGAGTCACCCATCTCAGCCTCAAGTCTGATGGCCTGTGACTCCTGCTAATGCCCCTCAAGGATGGCCATGACATCTTGAAGACTCTCCCACTGTATTCTTCCCAAAAATCTACCTTTAAATTGATTTTCCTTGAAGCCTAAGGTCCATCAAGTGATCTAATACTCCGTGGGATGGCCATTGGTGAGATGTGTGACAAGATTCCATCGTTTCAGGGAAAAGGCTGGATGTTTTGCAAGCTTTTTATAAGTTCGGTGTTAAATGCTGTGTGTTTACACTGACACATTTAGGCAGGGTTTTCCCCCCAGATATGGCACTGTTTAAAGTATCACTGCAAGATCGCTTTGTCTTTTGTAATGTCTGCCAAAACTAATGCTTGAAAAATGGAAAAACTTCCATATGAAAATATTTTTACTACAGGGTAAGAAGTGATTTTGGCCGATTTTATGACAGCAGGTACATAAACGAACGCCTGTTTTGACAAGCACGACCCAAGCTGCACGAGGTGGCAGTGCCAGTGTGATTCCCAGCAGCAGCAGTGGGTGCCACACGGGGCTGTGACACTCCAGCTCCCCTTTCCCTCGGGAATGACGCCGGTGCTGATCCCCCGTACACAGCGAGCTGCCAGCAGCTCCCTCCCCACTCGCTCCATGCGGGGGTGGCACTGAGGAGCAGGTGACACCTGAGAATAGAACATTATCCACAGGGAGAGGGTTTGCTTCCTTAAATAGAAGCTGTGTCTGGAGAGCTGCAAGACTCCCAGACACTGTGAAATCTAGATGGAGATTTTAATCTTAGCTTGTGCTGGATAATCTCAAAAACACATGCACAGCCCAGTTCTTTTGAAAAATGTATCAAGTGATGACTCCTGCTCCTAAATCTGGGTGTGAACAACAGCACAGAGCCCAGGCAGAGTGGGTGGCTCTCTGGGGACTCTTCAAGCAGTGTAAAGTACCATATAGTGTATGGGAGTGGAGGGACAGCCCTCAGAAGCACAAGGAGTTGCCACTACTACTGGTATAAATTAGGTGCAAGAGAAGTTTTACTTCCATTTATTTTAATTTCTGGCTGATGATGGAGTCTCTGTCCATCAGTGCCACGGATCTCAGCTGGGATGCTCAGGACACATCCAGGGCTGCCTCTTCAGAGCTGTGCAAGAGGCCCTGCTCCTCTGCAAAGCCAGGAGAGGGGCTCCAGCTCCTGCAGCAGCTGCCTGAGGCCTTTGTCAGATTTTCTGTTTGTATGGCACTGCTTAGGGTGAGTTTTTATGATGCTTTGCAATTAGAAGGACACTCGGAGCCTAATTCAGGTTGGGTTTTGTGGTGGGAACTGAGTTTAGTGCACTTAGCTCAGTGCTCTGTGACTAAAGACAACTCTGGAATGGGAGAACACGTGGAAGATATTTCAGAAGATTTATATGTACAAAAGTATAGGGTGCTTTAAATGCAATTAGGGGGTTCAGCTCAAGGTTCTGCTGGAGCTCATTGGAGTGTGGCAGCTGGAAGTGATCCTGCAGCCAGGGGCTGCGGGGGGCTCAGTGGAGAAGCCCCTGCCCTGCCCCTGTCCCGGAGTATCCTGAGAGCAGACAGGCTTCTGCAAGGAATCCCAGGCATCTCCTCGGATGGATTTTGCAGCATTTGATATGATCAATACATGGAGCACTGTTTGTTGGGCTGGAAAGAGCAGCTGGAGCGAGGGGAGCACGGCCCAGGCAGCCCTGGGTTTGTGCACAGGGATTCTGGCAGCTGGGCTGGCACTCGTGGCCAAATAAAGTGTGGTTTTCACTGTGTTTGACTGCCGAGGCCCAGCTGTGATTTTGGGGTCCATCAGGAGCCACGAGGGTTCTCCGCAGGGTGCAGAAGCTGCGGGAGCTGCTCCAGGCTTTGGCTGCAGCATCCCTGCCCCTTTTGGGAGGCAGAGCTGCTGTGAGGTCACACAAATGGGGACAGTGGCAGTGGTGCCAGGGCTGCTGGCTCTGCAGGGAGCGAGTCCTGGGTGCTCCAGCCCGGCCAGGCCTGGCCCTGCTGTCCCCAGGCTGTCCAAGGGGCACGGACACGCCGTGGCCACTCGTCACTTTTAATGGCCCCACTCCGCTGCAGCTTGGAGCCAATTAATTTTATGAATCCTATTTGTAGCTCCCGCTCCTCCTTATATAATCCTCATTTGTTTCAAATGAGCAGAGAGTGTGCCCCTGAGATTCTAAACATACCTCTTTATTAGTTTAAACAGAAACTGTTACCTACAGAAGCTAAATTTAGCGCTAATGTATGAAATGAGATGAAGAGTTCCTTTTAAATCCCCTACCAGGTGTTAGATAACAGGGACTGTGCTGGGAGGGGGAGCATAGGGGCCTGTGGAGTGCTGGGAACAGCACTTTAATGATCTATTGTATTTATTTCTCCAGGAAGAAACAGATTCAGCCCCAAAAGGCAGGCAGTCACACACACCAAGACTGGCCTCCCTCTGCCCTCAGAACAGCCTTGTCTCAGGAGCAGTTTTAGAGCTGATAACCCCATTTGAATTGTCTTTACCCCTGCTTTACCACACAAGAGTGTCTCACACTGCTGAGCTTGCTGGATGCCCTGGTTGGGTTATCGATCTACCACCTCCAGGATTCCCTTCACAGCCTTGGGGTTCATCTCCCAAGGATATTCCTGGATAAACCTAAGCGTGAGAGAACCCAGATTGTTTAAGGTTTTGAAGATTTTAATGAGCCAAGCTGGAAAGTGTTCAGCTTTTGTAAGAAGCAGAGTCAGAGAGCACGAGGAGGAGGGAGAGGGAGCAGCCACGGCAGAGTCCAGGGAATTCTGGTTTTGCTGTGTTGTGGCTGTGGCACCTTCCAAAATTGACATCCACAAATCCTGCCACAGGGTGAGAGATTGCTTGGACATCTCAGCAGGATTTTTCTCCAGATTGCAACTCCTGAAAGGCCTGGATTCAGCCACGTTCATTTTCTGCGCTGTGAGCAGAAATGAGGAAGAGCAGAGGGTACCATGGGCTCTCCAGTGGGATTTCTGCACTGGGAGCAGCAGGGCTGGGAAGAACTGGGGGTGTGGGAGAGCTGGGACTGCCCCAGGCACCCCCAGGTCCCCCCCAGGTCTGGGGGAAGGGGCTTTTTTTAGAGGATTTGGGGGATGTATTTAGCAAGGTATATTTTACCCTTCTCCAGCCCAATTTACAGCTGGCTCTGTGTGTGTAGATGGCAAATTCCCAATTTCCGTGAGCAGCTCTTCCTACAGAAACTGTTACTTGAATTAAGTTGCAGGACTGTAGATGAGAAAAAAATTGCTTTTCCTCTGAAGATGTTTATCAGTTCCTCTCCATCAGGAACCCAGCGCACTCCAAGGTGAAGATGAAAAGTGAGGATCAGAGGAAAGGATGGGAATGATCACTCAGGTAACTCAGGGATGTGACACACGCTGTCACCATGGAGATCCCCCAGCAGTGCTGGCTCTTCCCAAGCAGTGCTGGGAACATCGGGGGCACATCTGGCATCTCATTGCTCTGAGAATGTTAAACCTGCCCGTGGAGTGATGCTCCTCAGGCCGGGAATGGTTTTGGATAACTGGCAGCCGTATACTGATTGGATGGTTGGGTATTATGATTTTGAATCCAGGGATTATTCCAGGTGTTCCCATGTGCAGTGGGCAAGCAGGGGGTGGAGTTCAGGTGTTCTGGGGTTTGTGGCTGCTCAGGAAATTGTGGGTTTGACTGCTGGATGAAGCAGGATAATGTTTGCTGTGGCTTACCCTACATTCCTTGTATTTTCAGGTATCTGTACACTGATTTTCCTGGATTTCTGACTTGGAAAGCCTCTCTTCACTGCAGAACCTGCTCCCCAGATGTGTGGGCCCAGCCTTTACAAAGCTTTAACCCAAGAAATACAATCAGATGCAGCTTTTCAGCTTGTCTTTACAATCTCCCACCAGTGCAGCAAGGAGTTGGATGGATCGAATCTCCGACGGATTCAGGTGCATTTCCTCCTTCTCCCATCACCTCAGGGTTGGCAGCACAAAGGTGACCGTGGCTTTAAACGAAATCAAAATGTGCCTCTCATCCTCTTGTGTCCCTAAAACAATTTAGTGCCACTGTAATTATTAGCATTCTCATTAAGAACAGTTTAGCTGAAAACCAAGACACAAAGACGCAGTGACTTCATCAGAGCGACGCAAATCCAGATAAAGCAGGTTCCTAATTCACATCCATGCTCTGAAATAAATCCTCAGAGCATCAATTACTGTATCTCCTGCAAAGCAATTACTAGCAGCCTCCATTAGTTCCCTTTACCATTTTAATTTAATCATTATTTTTGCTTTAAAATACATCGTAAGGAATTTCACAGTTCCTCATGAAGAACTAAAGCAGACAACAACAAAAAACCCCTGTAAAAGCAGAAATTACTTTCTTTTGTAATCAGGTTGATTAGACTCATGTATAATCATAGCAGGTGGGAAGATTAACATTTCACTAATTCCTAGTGGTCATTACTGCAAGGAAATTTAATCTGCAGAGTTCACAAGGATTGCAGTTGCATGCTGGTAAAGCTCATTTAAAAGACAGAGCAAAAACAACACAACTTTGTATTCTGGAATCCAGTTTTCCTCTGAACTCTTTTGGCCTGCAGGCAGTACACATACACCAGGATCTTCTACTTAATTGAGAAATAGATTTGTATTGATCAGGCCCACTTAACAAGCACATTCAGACCTGTTCCTGCTCTCAGTTACTCGGGTGGGGGATGCAGGCAGACCCCAGAGGGTTGAGCTACCTGATAAAATAGATATTTTTACAGCACATGCATTTTTCTCTGTGAGGGCTGCACCAGTACATGACACTGAGAGTCAGTTCTTATATCTGGATCGATTCAGAGTAATTCTGCTGAAGTTGAACAACTTATTAATTTCTTTCTATGAAAACAAAATGTGACATAAGTACTGTGATCAGGTTCTGCTTCACTAACCTGGATGTGGGTTACTCCAAAATAAAATGCCCAGCAGCTCGTAGTGAGCAGGTTCTGGTCATCTGCCACTCCTGCACCTCTGATCTCTGCACTCCTTATTTCCAGTTGCTCCCAGCAGGAGCCTTTCCAGCCACATCCAGTGCTGCAGCTCAGGGTGGTCTGGGACTGAGCTGGGAATGCTTGAAGGGATATTGGATGGAAAAGTCGGGGTGACTGCTCAGCTTTTCACTTGTGTGGGGTCTGGCTGGGATGGAGCTGGTTTCTGTCTCCCACAAGGGAGATGAAAGGGCAGAAGGGAAGGCAGAGCTAAGCCTAAACTGGACAGGATTTCTGAGTGGGAAATTGAAGCAGATCCCAGGGAAGCAGGGCCTGATTCCTTGTGCTGCCCCTCCTGCAGATCCCGAGGGCACAAACCCGCCAGGAAGCTGGAGAAGGATGGGGAGGAAAAGCTCAAACTGGGCACGTTGTGCTCACTGTTGCTGGAGTTGGCTGGGAATTGGGTGTTACTCCCACAGATAACAACATCTCCCCCCAAACAGAGAGAGAGGCCACGGAGCTGAGGCTTGATGGAACCTTACTGAAATCACATCCCACAGAAAGCAGGGAGAGGGAACGAGGGAGCCCTGAAGGAACCCCCTCACTCCTGCTCTCCTGAAGCTGGGCATGTCCCATCTTTGGGTTAAAAGGATGCCCAGGAGCCTCGTGGGGCTGCAGGCAGCACAAAGCCAACAGGACAATGTCAAGGAGCCGACACTAACGAGGATAACAAAGTTAACGAGTGAGGCAAGTTAGGCCATTGATGTGCACAGTAACAAGCACCCCTGAATCACCGGGGATCTGCTGATGTGAAAGCCATGGCCCTGAGCTATTTCAGGCCACGTACACTGAATTTTGGCTGACGCTTATCAGTTTATATGCAGGGAAATTTATAGCGTGGAACCGAAATGAAACAGTGCTTTGGACAGGGAAAAATGGATTGCAGGTGCAAACAAGCATGAAATGAAAATCTACTAATGAGTTTCCATTAGCAGCTAAATACATAATCGAATAATTTTTAGCCAACACAGAGCAATGAGAAAATCAATTTATTCTTCCTAAGTACTTCTCTATGGATTGATGCTCTAGCTCAGCTCAGGCTGGTTTTGTTAAGTGAGAGCTGAGCTTGGGATTCAGCTAAAGCAGAGCATGGGTTTACTTCTGCTGAGCATGGATGGAATGTATTTTCCTTGGAAGTCCTAAATAACGTAAGGTAAAATATAGATAGTTATATATATTAGTTAAAATTTAGTCTTTCCATCTGAAAGCGAAAGGATAAAATATTCCAGGAAGACAGACCAGCACTGGCATGTAATTGACTCAGAAATACCCACTAGTGAAGCAAGGCTTGTTCTTCACTGCCCTTGAAGCAACAGGATCCTCAATTTCCTTTCTTTTTGCCTTAAACTGCCTCTGAGCTGGGTTCCCTTTGCCTGGTGTTCCACACCTGATTCAATTATGGGAAATATTTTTCTTGAGGCCCTGGCACAGGGTGCCCAGAGCAGCTGTGGCTGCCCCTGGATCCCTGGAAGTGTCCAAGGCCAGGTTGGACGGGGCTTGGAGCAGCCTGGGACAGTGGAAGGTGTCCCTGGATGGGCTTTAGGGTCCCTTCCAACCCAACCCATTCTGGGATTTGTGTACAAATTCAGTGTAAAAAACACCTCAAAATACCTTGTTTTCCTAAGAACCCATTTCTATCTGTGAACCTGAAACCAAAATGAGATGTAAATTGTCTGGATATGGCTGGAATTTCAAAAGCTCATTTAGCTCATTTTGTTGAAGAAAATGCCCATATTTTGGACCCATCTAAAGGCAATTTCCCATTTCCAGCTGGCTTCGTATCAAACCTTAGCGTGCTCTACAGCAGGCAAATGAGATAATCAGTATTTCCATGTCTTTCTGCAGAGCTGGGAATGTTGGGGGAGCCTGGAGATCCCCACGAGGTCTCCGAGTGCACCCACCTGGATGCCCCATGCAGGTGAGTGGTGACAGGTGAGAAACCAGGGACACGAGAAAGCCAAATATTAGTCAGGAATCACCCTCTCTCCACAGCCTCTTTAGGTGCACCCTGCAGAGCCAGCTGAAGTGGATCTTCCTTCCCATCTCCCTCTAAAACTCGAAATGAGAAACAAATAAAAATTTTATACCCTTCTATAGCCCCTGCCATAACCCCATGTATCAGGCAGCTTCCTTTATCTCCCACCGGCTGGAAATCTCACGTTTTCATTGCCTCAATCACCAGATGCATCCATCAACCCTGACAAATGCCTCCAAACCACTCAATCACACCACTCCATCTCAATGGGCTACATAATCATTGTCAGGCCGACAATAAATTTGGGAATATCTCTGTTCCACACTGCAGTATCTCCAGCTTCTACCAGGGCTGAGAAACTGCAGCAGGAAAACTGGATCCTAAGTTAAGTTTAAGAGTTTTTCAGTCCCTCAAAAATTTGATAAACTCATGAATTTCTGTCAGGTTTATTTTTAGGAAAAAAAAGGTTGGGTTTTTTTTCCACTCTTAGGAATAACTCATGGACTAAGAGATTTTTTCCAAGAATAAGGTCATAGCTTAGTAAGGACAAAAATATAGAAGGGGAAAACTATTCCCCGCTCTCCGGGGGAGAGCCTGGCATTCCAGAGGACACCGAGGTGCCCAAGGGTGGCACTGAAAGGGGATGGCCCTACAATATCCCTACAGCTTCCAGAGGGCAGGAATGCAGCAGAGCATCCCCTCCTGGCTCTGTGAGACAGGGCCTGTACCCACAGGGCAGTGCCAGGACAACGCCGAGGCCATCGCAGGGCAAACTTTGGGATTGCTTAAAAAAGGGAAAAGTTGGGCTCTGGACACACGAGCAAAATGCCCTGAGGATGCCATAAATCAGCTGAGCTGGGAGAGCCTCGTCTCCTCTGCACTGAAAGCCAGGCCATGTAAGGGAACTTGATAACCTTAATTAACGAGCTCCTCGTTCTGCTCCTGTGGATCTGGGTGAGGGCAGGGAAGTGCTGCTGCCTCAGATAACCTGGGTTTATCCAGGGCCACGCACAGATCCTGCTCCAGCACGATCCAGGAGCACGCACAGATCCTGCCCCACTGTGCCATAAACTGATTTTACTTCCGTGGGGCTGCTGCTTTATGGTCAGAGTTTAAATAGATGTTTAAATCCCAGAATGGTTTGGGTTGGGAGGGATCTGAAAGTTCATCCCTTCCCCCCCCTGCCATGGCAGGGACGCCTTCCACTGTCCCAGGCTGCTCCAAGCCCTGTCCAGCCTGGCCTTGGACACTGCCAGGGATCCAGGGACAGCCACAGCTTCTCTGGGCACCCTGTGCCAGGGCCTCCCCACCCTCACAGCCAAGAATTCCTTCCCAATGTCCCATCCATCCCTGCCCTCTGGCAATTTAAAGCCATTCCCTTGTCCTGTCACTCCATCCCTTGTAAAAAGTCCCTCTCCACCCTTGTTTCATTTTAAAACAAGCTTCATAGAAGATGCAGGGATATAAACATTTCCTTTTCAATGCTTCTAACCCAAATTCAGAAGCCTTGTGTCTGTGTGTGGGATCTCTCTGTGGGCATGTAGGAAGTCTTTGTTTTCAGTTCATACATGAATCTTGATGTGTTAAAAATGTATTAATATGCACCTATTTTCCTGCACGTTGTGCCCAAAGCAAGAATCCCCCTCACTGCTCTGCAGCCTTACAGCATTTCCTTAGCTCTCTGCTGAGTCCTGTTTATTACGTTTTTAATTTTGAGTCAGGTCAAAAAGGAGACTTGCCTGGAATTTTCACAGGGATTTTGCCACCCAGTTCCCCCGGAAGCTGAGTGTGTGATTTTGCTGGGAAAAAAAAAAAAAAACCAACCAAAAAAACCCCCCCAAAACGATGCTGATTTTGCAAGAATGCAAAACCTGAGCTGGTATCAGTGGGAGTTGTGTGTCTGGAGTGATTAAAGACCAAAGGCACTGGTATGGAGCCAGCCTGGGGTCTGGGGTGAGTGTGCTGAGCTTCCAGAGAGATTCCCTGCAAGAAGGGCTGTCTCAGGTACTCAGGGAAGAAGGATCTCTCAAATTGCCATGCCTGTAAATAACTTCCACTCCTATTTTCCCCCAAGATCATCTGATTTACTCCAGTGATAAATCCAACGCGCTGTATAAACATTTATTTCTTTGACAACCAAGTTTGCTGTTAGAAAAATGCCCAAAGCTGGGAGCCGTTATGGCAAGTGACAGGTAAAAATCCAGCATGTGCAGCCTCGGTCCGTGCAGGATCTGTAATTGAAATGCCTGAGCAGTGAGAAGGCAGCACAAGTCACAACCCAGAGCTGCCTCATGGCACTGGGGGAGCCACCAGGGGACAGGCAGGGCAGGTTCTTTCCAGCCTTTGTCACGCTTGGTGTTAACAGGGTTGGGATTAAACTCTCTGAAATGTTTCTCAGTGCTAAGGACTCGCAGTAATGATCCTTGCTCACTGATTGCCCCCCAGACCAATTTTTTAATCCACTGTTTGATCCAGGTTTTCCTGTCAAGCTGAAGACAGAGGTCACAAAGGGACACCTGAGCACGAGGCTCCCTTGGTGTGAGGAGCAGCCAGGAGCTGGGCAGGAGGGGATTTTCCCAGCTGAGGATTATGAGAGAACATCTTCATTTCTCAGCCAGATTCCGAGGTAAGGGTGTAAACCAGCCAGGCACGGCACCAGGGTGAGCAGGGCTGGCTGCTGCCATCCTGAACCTCCCAGAAAAGGCTGCTCCAGGTGTTTTTAGAGCAGAGCTTTGCCTCGTTTTGTTGTTGAGCAGACAATGGGTGCTCAGGGTCTCTGTGCCCATGGAGCCACAACCTGTGGCTGGAGCTTCATTCACAAACATCCTCAGAGGCTCTTGTGCCATCAAACCCAGGCAGGATGGCTTTAGCAGGCTCTCCCCTCTTCCCTGAGTGCTGGCAGGGGCTCAGGAGCAGCAGACATGGATGGGATGGGTGCAGGGCTGCTCCAGACC
Organism: Falcunculus frontatus; assembly: GCA_013398115.1. Lineage (NCBI taxonomy): Eukaryota > Metazoa > Chordata > Aves > Passeriformes > Falcunculus > Falcunculus frontatus. Next base: position 550,920 of record VZRV01004674.1, read on the forward strand.
TGCTGGAACACAAACACCTCCCTGGTGCTTCATCAGCGCTTTCCACAGAAAGAGCATTTTGGAAGGAGCAGAAGAATGCTTTGTGCAATTAAAAATACCCCAAAGGACATGGGCTGGTAGGATGTAAAGAACCAAATGCCCAAATCAGCTTTCTCTTCTTGGAAGAGATCCATAACACAGATGCTGTCAGGTGTTTTGTCTTTTGAGTGCCTCTGTCCTGTCCTTCCTCTGCTGCCTGGACCTCCTGCTCTGCCCTGACACTGGAGTGCCATGCTTCATTTATCCAAATAATGGGCTTTTGAAGAAAAATGCCCCTTTGCTCAGGGCTGAGGAATGGCTGAATCAGGGAAAGCAGTGCTTAGGCGTTTTCCTGGGAGGTCTCAGTGTCCAGTGCTGGTCAGGCCCCGGTCCAGCTCAGCCCCTGGGAGCTGCTGATGCTGCACACCCTCAGGCTGCAGCTTTTCCTGTTAAAAACCCCACAAACAATCTCCCTCCTTGCAGGATGAAGTAGGAACTTGCATTTTTCCTGATTTCCACAAAGCAACCCATTAACCCCGGGCTGCAGAGCAGCTTTTCCACATGGGCAGCCACCCAACCCAGAGGTGATTTCCGAGTGAAATCATCCTTAAGGGGATGGTGCATGGCACTGGCAGGTTTGGGAAGCTGTGGAGAACGAGATTGTTGTCACTTAGATGGGCCCAGAGCATTCCATCTGTATTCTGGGATTGTTTGGGCCAGGGTGGATGTGCTGTGGTCCCTGTCAGGGGCTGCAAGTGCAAATCTTCACTTCTGTTTTCATGAAAATCAAATCTAGATCATGAGGAGGCAGCTCTATTGTTGGCACCTAGTTTGTTCTGTTAAAAAATATCTTTCTTTTTAAAATTAATAATTATAATAGTAATTTAATTATGTGGAATGCTCACACTTACTGCTCTGACCTTTCCCATGGAAATAATTTTAATAAAAGGAAAGGAGGTGACTTCAGTACTGGCCAAATGCAGCCACCATTGATGAGACACAGCTTTTCAACTGGGAAAAACATTCTGCCTTGCAGGAGCTTCAAGAACAGTTTTATTCCTTTAAATTAAATGATTTTTGAATGAAAAGCATTAATCAGCCACTGCTGAAGAACATTCAGCTGTTCTTTCTGCTGGTGCCAAAAGGAATCTGCTCCTTTTACTTCTACAAAAATGCACGAGCAGAGTTTTTACTGAAATCTCGTTTTGCTCAAAGGTTTGTGCTTAGAAGTTTGTAAGAGGTGGAGGAATTGGGCATGAGGTGCAGGACACTGCATCCACCCAGGACAAACTGAATCCACTTGGGGGTTTTGTGCTCAAAAAACGAGTCATAAGGCACTTTTTGATATGGTTTAGTGGGCAGGGGGTATTTGGGTGAAGGTTGGGTTTGATCTTAGAGGGCTTTTCCAGCCTGAAGGATTCTGTGACTCTGTGGTTGCACTGAACCCCTGAGCCCAGCTGTGCTGGCTCTGCCTTTCCCCAAAGCCCCCCATGGGACAGCTCCCATGGATTTGGTACCTGGTGTGGTGCTGATGGACAAACCCAGTGCAGACACCTGACACTGAGAGCACATCTCCAGAACTTCCTTCTCTGGGGGGTCTGAGCTCACTGGGCACTGGGGCTGTGTGAGAACAAATTGTAACAGAAATAAATCATGATGTGGGAGGTGTCGAGGGGGTCTGTGAGAAGGAGGCAGGATTGGGAGTGGGGAAAAAAATTGTAATTTTTCCAAGCCAGCTCAGCAGTCCCCTGTGTGCAGCCTAATTTCAGAGATAATTGGTACATGATTTCCTGAATGGAATCTTTTGTTACCTGTGCCCTGCAAACCAAACAAAGCCCTGGCTGATTCCGGATAACCAGGGGGTGAGTCTGTACTCACACTGCAGTGACAGTGAGGACTGGTGAGGGCTCTTTAGAGATCACATCAGTTCATTGGGAGCTGCTGCGAGTTAAAGCACACTGGTCACCAAGAGGCTGTGTGCAGCAGCAGCCTTGGGGAATTCCAATGGCAGGGAGAAAGGAAATGCTGCTGATCACACCTTGGTGTGCCAGGATCAGCCCCGAGCTGAAGGAAAAGCACGGGATAATTCACTGTTTCGTGTGCAGAACTACTCCTCAACCCTCTGAAGGGCTCAGAGCGCTCCTCCTTGAACAGGGAGTGTGTGGCAGGTTTGGAGCAGGCGGGAATTACCATCCAGAACAGGCTCATCTCCTACAGGACATTTGGGAATGATGGGAGCTGCTGGGCACTCGATGAGCTGGAGGTAAAAAAAACCCACAATGGAAAAGTACCAACACTCAGGAGATGCTGCTGCTGTTTTCCCTGTTTTCCAGTGTTCTCCTGGCTTCAGGTGGGATTTTCCACTTTAATGAAACCTTTGGGTTGGCTGATGGAGGGAGAAGGATGGAGTCACATTTCGCTGTGGTTTCCAGGAGAAAAGAAGGGAACAATCCCAAACTCCTCTCCAAAACCAGGTCTTGGGAGCTCAGCAGGTTGAAATAACTTGATGAAAACCCACAATTCACCCAACAAAACCAGGTAAATGATTTTCAGCTTACTCAAAATGATTAGCGGATTTCGACAAAATTTGTTGAAGAAGTCTGAACAAAAGGGAAAGAAAATGATCAGAAAAACCAACAGCTTTGAGATGTTCCTGATTTTTTTTTTTTTTAAATGGTGCTTCCACGTCATAGGTAGCACCAGCAGTTCAGAATTTACTCCCAGTTTAACCAGTCCTGTGGTGTTTAAATTCAATAAAAAGGTAAAACTCTCCTAGAAGCTGTTTTTTAAAATCCTGCCCCCTCTTTTTTGGAAGCCTGGAAGGTACATAAAATGCAGGTCTCAGCAGAAGGATGTAATTGGGAGGAACTGTAATGGATGGGCTGTGTTTCTCTGTGAAGTTCCCATTGATCAGTGCTGCTGAGATGATTTTTCTAATCCATAACTCAGGAACATGAAGGAATTGTCACTTAATTCTTTGGGTGTTTGTGTTTCACCCCCTAAGAACACAGACTCTGGCCTTGATTCAGGTTGTTCTTGCACCGTGGTGTAAAGTGGGGAAGGATCACCCAGCTCCAGTGGGGTTTTTAAATATAAATTTTCCTCACATTAACCAAAACAGTTCTGTGATTTCTTTTTTATGTCTGACTTTGGTGTAAGAAAACTCCTTCTAATACCTTCTGCTCCAAGAATGTGCTTTCAGCCAGCGGAGCAGTAATTAAAAGATGATCCCCCCCTCCTCTCCACTGGAGAGGCAGCTTGTGTTGAAACACCAACCCTTCACAAGGAGGAAAAACCATCTGTCCTCTCTCTTAGGAAAGAGATCATTTTTTTATGCTCACATTAGTTGAACCTCCATGTAATAACTTGTTTCCGTAAGGAAGGCACCCAGCGGGATGAATTTCCATGGCCCTAATTGACACAGCTCTGATGGCAAAGCTGCCAGAGGAGCTCTGGCCACAGCTGTTGGGAAGATCAGGGAGTTCCAGTCAGATGCTTGACCAGCCCTTGGACCACAGGTACAGAATCCCTCTGGAATTGTGGAAGTGCAGAAAAAATGTCCAAGTGCCGCTTGTTCTGACAAAACACCTTCTGTGCATGGCCAGCTCCTGCCAGGTCGTGATCTCTGAATTTCATTATCTCAGCTGAAACCAAACACCCTTGGCAGGAATTTCTAAGAGAAAACATTGAAGACTTTGAGGATCTCACATAAATCCCTTCTGGATCCATGTAAGTTCTGGATATGAGGGCTCCTGGCTTGGAGAAAAGGGGGAACACTCAAACCCTGGGGGCAGGTACTTAAGTTCCTGACTCAGTTTTGGTAAGAGAAGGAAAAATTATGCTCCTGTTTGAGGAAATGATGATGATCCAGAATTCAGAATAACAGTAATTAATAAATAATGAGAGGAGTTGTGAAGAAAATGAATTTTTCAAGGACTCTGAAGAACGTTTTTGGAGCTGAGGTCTGGAACCTGCAGGCAGAGAACTGCAACCTTCATCCAGCTGCACATTGATCAGAGGTTTCGTAATTAGCTGCTTCTAAAATGTCTTTTGCAGCTCATCTGGTATTAATGAAGTGATCTGGAGCAATACTTCCCACTGGTTTGAAGAAAAAGGAGGAAAATGGTGATTTGTTCTACCAGACTGTCTTCAAGCAGCAGTTTTTTAAGGCTGATGTATTTGTAATGTGGGTTTGTCCTGCTACTTACCCCTGCTTTTGCATCTCTTTATCAAGGACTGACTAATAATTCTTCATAACAGCCTTTTGGGTGTTTTTGGCATCTATTTTTGCCCCGAACTCTCCTCATCCTTCTCCCTTTAGGAATCCTCTCACATCCCTCTCCATGCTCAGACACTTGAGGACAAGCTGAGGCCATTGTGTAAGTGCAGAGCACAATCCAAATGGAAATGAAAACAATTAAATATACATGACAAGCAGGTATTTAGACGAGCCCGGATTTCTTAATGGTTCATTTCCACCTTTCAACTAAATTAAATGTTGCTTTCATCTATTTTTAAAGGAATGTCTATTTTTGGTCGGGAGCTGCCCTGCTCCATCTGTTCCTTAGATGGTTTTGCTTCATCCCAAGTCAACGTGTGTCAAAACCACGAGTTTTTATGAGTTTTTATGGCACCACGGATGAGGATTCACACAAACCAGGGCCGTGTCACCTCCAGGACCCTGTAATTAACGACTATTCCTATTAATGACATGGTCCTGGCACTTACAGGATGGATTTTGGGACCTGCTGGAAGGTGTGGAGGCTGCGAGTGGGGCCTGTATCAAACCCATTCCTGGTAATCCAAGACCCAGCCTGTTCCATACTGAAATTCCCGTATCTATGGCTGGAATTCCACTTCCATTCCCATATCTGTGGCTGGAATTCTGCTTCCATTCCCATATAAATGGCTGAGCAGGATGATATGAACTGGTCAAGGGGCTCTTGGCAGTTGCTCTGCTCCCATCTTGGCAATCTCATTCTGATCGTCTGAAAATCAGGGACTGGGAAAACAAAAACTTGAGGTTTTTTGCCTGTTAATGACAGGCAAAACGAGAGGAATAATGGGAGAAGAAAATGACTGTAAAATGCAGCATGTGAAGAAGATATTTGCATATCCCTCACTCTTTTGGGTGGCTCAAGTGGATGTGGATCACGGATCTGTCTCCTTTGATATAACAGGTACTGGCACTGGATTCTGAAGGAGATTTCATGGATTCAACCCCTTGCAGGCAGGATGGGTGCTGGTATGGGTGCCCTGCTGCCCTCGGGCATTCCTGGCTCCACAGCCTCTCCAGAGGCAAAACCTCTGCTGCAATTCCCAGGCTGGGAGACGAATATCCCTTGGCAGCTTCCCTCAAGTCCGTATTGATCAGGGCAGCGCTGCCCTTTTGTTTTGTGCTGAACAACCCAGTGTTTGCAACTGAGACCTGTCAGGAGCTGAGGGTCTGAACAGAGCAGGTCGGGAGGAACAGGGCTACAAATTTCCCAGGAATTCACGCTGTGGTTAACACAGGGGAGGAACAGGCTGCACACAAACGGCCCTGCCATGCAAATCCCGATCGATGTGCTGACAAATACCCAGCTGCATCCTGCTGCCTCACTCAATATTTCTTCAAGTAGACGGAATTTAGGAGGCAGGGCAAGGCATAGCTTTCCACCTGAAGTGATGCACGGACGGGAGGTATTGTGGAACTAATCAGGAGTGGATGGATGAGCTGGGTAGCTGCCTCACTGTTTATGTCATATATCTGCTGCAAAACTGTATTCAAACGGCTCTAATTGAAAAGGGACCTGCTTGACACGTAAAGCACCATTTCTCCAGTGTGCATTCTGAAAAGGCAGTACAATACCCTAGGGATAAATCCAGGAATTGACAGGAATCTCGGTCAATTCATGCAGGAAACCAGGAACCCCCCTCCAGCAAGTTCCCCTCAAGCCCCGCGACTCCAACAGGCGTTGCCCAGCATCTCCACCCTTCCGCAGGGCTTTTCTCGAGCACGCAACTCCTCGTGCCCTTCAATGCCAACCAAACTCTGCCTGAGGATCTCCCCCAGCTCCTCAGGTGTCTCCAGCTCTCTGTCCTCTGCCACTGTCACCCAGCCCAGCCCTGACACCCCCTGCTCCTCTGGTGAAGCAGAAGGTGGCGTTTGCAGAGGTGCAGAGGCTTCCAACGGTGATGGCCAAAGTGTTTTAATGTTGGGTGTCTTTGCTGGTTGGTGTTGGACAATGAGGAAGATCAAGGAAAAGGAGATATTTGATGTGCCAAAGGAACCTATAAAGTAGGTTTTCCAGAGAAGCTGTGGCTGCCCCATCCCAAGGCCAGGTTGGATGAGATTTGGAACAACCTGGGATGGTGGAAGGTGTCAGGGGTGGGACTGGATGAGCTTTATGTGGAGGGGACTTCCCCACTTTTGGTCACTCCAGGAGGGCGCTGACTCTGCTGGAGAGGGATTCTCACTGAGCTCCCACTGCCGTGTGAGCTGGGAATTTGGGGGAGGTTGGGGGGGGGTGACAAACTCGCACTGCAAGGAGAAACTTGGACTGACGCTTGACAACTCCTCTGTTTTGTAAATTCCAGAGAAATTTGAATTGCATGGTATTTTTTCACTCGCAAATGTTGCAGGCTTGTTATTTTTCCCTTTTCCACATATTTTAAGCTTATAGCATTGCATAATTTTTTATAACTCTGTCCTTGTGGAGGAACAAGCAGAGAGCAATATCTCAGGAATAATTCCCTTGCAACAGCAATCTGCTTTTGCCTGCAGACAAAATAATCCAAACCATGTTAATAGTTTTAATTTCCAGCGGTGTAAGAGCTGGTGCTTCTGGAAAGGTGATCTTTAAACCTGTGGTAAATTCAGATTCCTCCAAAAGAGCTCTGTGGGAGCTCCAGGTTTGTTAGTGGAGCAAAATATTGGAGCTACAAGATTGTCTGGAAATACCTTAAGGAAGAGTGACTGGAGGAAGCAAAGCAGATGTTAAACTGAAAGGGCTTCAGTGGGGTTTGGTCCTGGGCTGGTTGATGCTCAAGAAGGGCAGGAGAAGGCAAATGTTTGAGGAGGGCTGGAAGGGAATATCAGACAAGGCAGGAGATGTTGAGATAAAAAACTGCTGAAGGCAGGGATTAAGAGATCAGTGGGAGAGAGATGTAAAAAGAAATGAAAGGGAGGGAAAGAAAGGTTGTGATGAAACGCTGAGAGGATGTGGTCAGCCTGTGCCAGTGGGATTCATTTCGGTGCCATCAGGGATCAGTGGCTCATGGGACTGTCCCCAGCTGCTGGGGCAGGTGACACGCTCAGGGCCAGCAAGAGGCTGCTCCAAACTGCTGGTGGAAAACACAAGGAAAATTGAAACTCATAAATGTTATGGTGGGGAGGAGGAGAGAAGAAAATGCTGGTTTTTTTCTTCATGCCAGCTGGTGCCTTGTCTTTCATGGAAGAGGAGGAGGAGGAGGAGGAGGAGGAGGCAGAAGAGGAGGGAGGGAGGAGGTTGATTCTCCCATGGGAGAGGAGGAGGATGGAAAGTTGCTGAGGAAACCTTTGGATTTCCTGGCATGATGCGATGGGAGAATTTGACCATCTCTCGATAGCAACAAAAATACCTTTGCACAAAATTCTATTTAACCCTGGTTCAGAACAAGCCAGGAGAGCTGAGAGAGTTCTGTGCCCTCAGAAAGGAACTGGGATAACACAAGTGTGGCCTCTAAGGTCCTCGGAGGCAAGACAGAGTGAGCAGAGCATCCCGGCTCTGCATCCGCCCCGGTGAGATGTGGCAGTGACACGGGAGGGACAACATGGGAACAACTCCCTGGAATTGTTTTCCTTCTCTTGTTGTTGCCCTCCACTGCAGGAAATGCTCTCAGGATACTGAAAATAAACAGCTGCTCTTTTCCTACCATTTCCCAACAACGCTTCCAATTTCTGGGATCCTCTGCCCTTCCAGGAGCACGAGGCCCCGGAGATGCCCCCACACCATCTGCTGGTGCCTGGCTTTGGCATTCCAGGCTCTTGGCAATCCCCTCCAAAGCATTTTGGAGGGAAAAGCCCCATTTCCCCTCCTTCACCTGACTGGAGCTCTCCCGTTAATGGCCCCATTCCCGTCTCTGCTGTGTGCAGTGTAAATCCTGCTTTGGCTCTGTGAGATCTTCCTGGGGCTCTGTGAGCCATTGTGCAGTCATTCCACTGCTGCTGGGAGCACTTGGAGCCCTTCCTATTATTTGTCTTTATTCTAGGGAATAAATGCATGGCATTTGCTGCAGATGTGCCTCTTCTAACGAAAAATTCCCCCTCAGCATCAGAAATTAGTGCAGGCACAACAGGCAGAGGTGGAAATGCTCTGAAAATGCCACACTGGCTTTTCCCCAGCAGCAGTGGTGACATTTTGGATTGACATAATCCAAACCATTGCGGGAGCACTTTGGGGAGCAGAGTGAGGGATGGGGGTGTCCCTGCTCCTCAGCTTCCCAGCGCTTGATTTTCTGGATCTCCTTTGTCCGGGAGATTCCCCCCAGTTGCCACTCTGACTCCTCTCTGGTGTTTTATTTAGAAAATTGAGTTGCTGTACAGTGTCCAGGGATGGTATTTAACGTGCCCTTGGATAACATTTAAATGTGGAACAGCAAAGCAAGCTGGGAGGAACCTCTCACAGTGAGGCGAGAGCAAACTCATTTACAAAAGTACTTCAGTAGGAATTAAAATAAAATTTCCATTTTCCACAGTCTCATTCTGATCCTCGTTGTCATTAACTTACTCCAAAGCCCACTTGGTATTTCAAACTGGAGTAAATCATTGTGTCTTCCAATTAACTTCCATCCTCCAGACAACATAATGGGACTGATTTCATTCAACTCTGTTGTTTAATAAACATCTAAACAATTCTTTATCTCTGAGCCACACAGAAATGTGCACTTCTGGTATACTGAGCACGAGGTAATGGGCAAAAGGAAAATTACTGGAGAGAATTCATCTTGGGTTTGGTTTCTCAGCTCACCCTGGGAGCGATGGGCAAGGCCAGGGAATGAGCTGCTCTCCCAGCAATATTTCCAAGGAGAGAGTATTGCACTCCTCATCCAAACCCTGGGATTTTTGGCTGCCTAAGCAAAGGCACCACAGGGGTCAGCTGGAGGCTCAGCAGCCCAGAGGGGGCAGGGATGTAGCAGTGACTATGAAATATGATTATTTCCATCACAGAGACAAGGGAGGAGCTGGGATGCTGGGACAGGGGTTGGAGATGGGCTGCAGGACTTGGTGTTCTGGGATCAGCCATGGGCATCTGCAGAGGGCCCAGCTAAATTTAAGGAGTAAGAGCCACCAAAGTGATGTGAGCTGAACAATATTGCAGTAACAGAACTGTGCTGGTAAATTATTCAGTGTTTAAAAATGGAGAGAACGTGGCTGAAGGGGCAGAGTTCTGCTTCTGGTGTCCCAGCAGAGGCTGCAGCACAGGGCAGGACAAGGACAGTGACCCCCACTGAGGGTTCTGCTGAGGTGGGCAGGTTTGTACAACTGGCCCTGGTTACCAGGTGGGTGGCAGCACCCCTGGGAATGATCCTGTCACTGCAGAGGGCTCTGTGTGCTCACAAGGACAGGGTCCTGTACAGCTGCTGTGGGACAGGGCTCAGTGCTGGGGGATGACCTGGAAAGGGAATATTAACACTGAGGAAAAGTCATTCTGCCTGATTTTTCCTTTTGAATACTCTGTCCACGAGAGTTTGAGCAGATGTGTAATCAGGGAGGAGAAAGACTGCGGTGTCACTTATCACAGACTGGTCTGTGTGGGAAGGGAGCTTAAAGCTCATCCAGTGCCACCCCTGCCATGGCCAGGGACACCTTCCACTGTCCCAGGCTGCTCCAAGTCCCATCCAACCTGGCCTTGGGCATTTCCAGGGATCCAGGGGCAGCCACAGCTTCTCTGGGAAACCTGTTCCGAACCTGTTACCAAACTGATGGCACTTAAGTCTGGAATTTCAGCTTCTATGGCCTTTTCCAGCAGAGCCTTTGAAATGAAATGGGCTAAATCCATTCCGATAATGAGTGTCTTTGAGGAACACAATCTCCTCAAAGGATTCCTTCCTGGAGCAGGGATGAAAAAAGACTGGATTCCTTGAACTCTTTGCTAATTACTGACCTGGAGCTGGGCTCTGGTGTTGTGCACCCCAGCCTCTGAGATGGAGAGTTCTGGTTGGCATCACCCACGATCAGGAGCATCGGGCTGAGCACTGTGGAAATCCTTCTGCTCCATTTTATGCCTGACAGCAAAAATGAGCGTTTATTCCTGAAGTAAGGAACTCCAGCACTGCCTGAGCTGAGGGAAGGCATCTGCAGAGGCCAGGCTGCAGTGGAACGCAAATGGGGCCATATTGGCAAAAATGAGGAGTTAATTTAGTGGTGAATGCTCTGATGTTTTTCCCAGATGTGTTTGCAGAGCCATTAAGAGCTGTGTTTAATCTCAGCTCCATTTGCAATCTGATGCACGTTGCTGCTTGCACACAGAGCAGGAGCCGCTAATGGCACTGGATGGCTCTGCCCCTCTAGGAGAGGCTGGATGAGGTCTCCGTGTCCAGGGCTGCTCTTCCAGGGCACTCTGGAGACAGCTCTGACCCCGGGCCCAGGGCTGAGGGCTGCTCCGTGTCTGTGTGTACCACACTCGCACGCCAGCATTTGGGACTGAATGAAAACTTCCCTGAATTAGTAATGACGTTTTTATTTTTAAGGGACTCAAGCTCAGGCAGCATTTTAAAAAATGAATCATGATTTTAGGTGATTTCTTTCTGCTTGGATGCTCAGAGCTGCCTGAATATTGTCTGTTAAAGCTGCTGCAACTTCTGTCTCTAATGGAGGTGCTCACGCTCACTAAACTGTTTGGCAAACACTGGCTGTCGTGTCTCATCCTCCTGATTAAATCCCATATTTGCATTTCCTTGGATATGCAAAGAAAAAGCAAATCAGCAATGAACAGCACAGTTAGAGCAGGAATCAGCAAACAGGGATAGAGGAATAACTGCTGGTCTGGAGATGACACTGCAGAGCCAGCCACTCATGCAGGGCCTGAGCAGCAGGGATGCAATCCCACATCCCACACAGCATCCCGCATCCCACACAGCATCCCGCATCCCACACAGCATCCCGCATCCCACACAGCATCCCACATCCCACAGAGAATCTTGCATCCCACACAGCATCCTGCATCCCAAAGAGTATCCTGCATCCCACACAGCATCCTGCATCCCACAGAACAACCTGCATCCCACACAGCATTCCTCATCCCACACAGCATCCCGCATCCCACACCTCATTCCTCATACCACACAGCATTCCTCATCCCACACAGCATCCTGCATCCCCTGCCCATTCCCTGCCAGCTGTCCCTGGGCATGCACCGATGGACACAAGCACTCCAGCTCAGCCCAGCTCAAGTGGAAGGTGCTGTGTGGGGCTTTTTTTTTTTTTGTCCTTTTCCTCTATTTCATCACAAGGATACGAGGAAAAGTTTGATATTTTAACACTTGGCCTACTATTAGCTGGGGAAATCTAGCAGATGTACTTCATCATCTCAAAGATATGAGCAATCTCCAGCACTCTGGTATTAATGTGGGGAGATTGACTCAAAGCGTTTTGCTTCAATGGCTCTTAAGAAATTCACAGTTCATTTCCAGTCATTAAAATAATTAGTGCTGTGCTCTGCCTCCCCTAAGGCCAGAGCTGGAGGGCCAGCTGCCCTGGGTGTGAGTGAGGCTGTGAGCTCCCAGCACGTTCTCCCCTCAGCCTGTGATGGGGACGATGCTGATCCTGCCCGAGGCCTGGGGGGACCCAGGGGAAGGCCCAGTTTAAAGTAGGACTCGGGGGCTTAAATGGCTTTGAGGGGCCCTGGGGGGACAAAGAGCACATGAAAAACGGCCCCATTTGTTTTAATGAGGCTGCTCCTGTAATAGAGAGAGTTCCATAAATAAGTGATTACAGGACTGAGCCAAAACCAATCGCTAAGGATTGGATGTGACTCGTGGGATCAGGCAAAGTCCTTGGTTTTACTGGAGGCAAGGGAAGAAAGTCTGTTCTTTGCTGGATCCCATTACGTATCAACTTCACTCCATAAAGAGGTCTTGGAAAATAGGAGTTAACCCAGGGATGCTGTTCAGGTGATGGGAAGGATGTCAGGCATAGGGAGCTCTAAAACTGCACTTCTCTTTCCATATTGTTTCTGCAACCAGTTCTTATGTAAAATTCTCTAATCTTTTTGGAAAAAGCGGAGATGTTTTTGCAGTTTTGGTGTTTGGTAGCAAGATCTCAAAGGTATTTCTGTAAAAAGGCTTGAAATGGATAGAATCTGGCTCAGGGGAATTGCTGAGGGTGAGCAAAGCTTTTCTCTTCATTGGCAGTTTGGGGAGGTGAGGTTTGTAGGGGTGGAGGGCAGTTTGGGATGGGTTAGGAATGGGATATTGGAGTCAGGTCAGTGGAACCACAGTGCAAAGGGCATTCAGGAGCATCCATGGGGGCTGGAAAACTGTCAGCTGTTTGTTTTGTACTCAAACCAAACATGAATCAAAGTGAAAACCTCTCTGTTTGCTCCCTGACAATGCAAGATCTGAGGGGCCAGGATGTAGACAGGACAAGGGAAATGGCTTTAATCTAAAGAGGGAGATTTCCATTGGATGTATGGAGGAAATCCTTCCCTGGGAGGGGGGGGAGGCCCTGGCACAGGGGGCCCAGAGAAGCTGTGGCTGCCCCTGGATCCCTGGCAGTGTCCAAGGCCAGGTTGGATGGGGCTTGGAGCAGCCTGGGACAGTGGAAGGTGTCCCTGCCCATGGCAGGGGGTGGAAGTAGAGGATCCACTCACTTTGAAGGATTGAGGAATTCAGGTATTTGGGAAAGTTTCCATTCACTATTCCCATATTTAATTTGGATGAGTATCACCCATTGGAGTTTTAGGATGACAGGCTATGAGAGTGCTAAGAAAATAGGAAGCAATAAAAATGGCTGTTGAGACACTTATCCAACGCCGAGGGAATTTTCAGAACAGCTGTAGTTGAGTAATTATGAGCAGAACCCTTGTTTCCACTGAATAAATGTATATTAGATTATTCCCTAATGATAAAGATAATTTAAAAGACAAAAGCTATAGAATAATAGACATTAGAAGATGTATCTATTTCCAAAATCCCTGAAACTAGACTTAAATCTTGGCAGTTATTCCTCACCTTTAGCAGAGCTCTCATCAGCTGCAGTGTAAGCCCCAGAGCTGACACTCCAGATAAGTACATGATATAGTTCAGCCCTAAAACTCTTAACAGAAAATACATCAGGACTTACTGTAAAATTTCATGGAGGATTAGAGAAAATATTAAGTCAATAGTTCTTTAGTTATTAGGGGCTTTTAAGGTAATCAATACTTTCCAACCGTGTTAGTGCCTACCATGATAAAAGATGACATTAATATCCAACTCTTCTTTTTTTTTGGTATGTTTATGTATATCCTTCCTTTAGTCACTCCTGCTAGAATCAATAGCTATACAGAGAATATGGTTATTTTTAAATGGCATCAATATTGATTTACCTGTAACTGCCAGTTTCAAGTGGAACTGGATTTCAGGAAAAAACCCCTTATTTTTTCATACTAAGGGATTACCAACCACCTTAAATCTTTGGAGTACCCCTGCCTTTGCTTCTAGTGATTTTCACATTTAGCAGTGTGCTAATGCAGCAGAAACTATTTTAGGATTAATAAATCCTAAAAATAGGATTAATAGGATTAATTCTAAAATTTCTTTGGAGTTACATGACATTTTATGTCCTCAAAGCATTGTGCAGATGTTAATTGAATTTAATTGATATCATTCAGTCCCCAAAGTTATATGATTGCAGTTATTAATGGTTTAATTATTTTGTCAATGGAATAGATTCTTTGCCTTTGATTCTGCTCCAGAAGATCCAGACAGTCCTTAGGCTGAATCCTTTTTATTCAGGTGACTCAGGAATACAGTTGGTCCAATGATAAGATTTTGCCCCGGGCACCCTCAGCAGGGATTTTCCCCGTGGTCAGCCCCAGCCTGAGGTCTGAAAGGGATTATTCCTTCCCAAGCACCGGGCTTTGCATGTGAAATGTTTGGTAAATCCATGGTCAGGCTGTTCCTCCAGCCTGGGGAGGGATCTCATGGAACCATGGAATGGTTTGGGTTGGAAGGGAGCTTAGAGATTCCAACTCCCTGGGACTGGGACACCTTCCACTGTCCCAGGCTGCTCCAAGCCCCGTCCAGCCTGGCCTTCGACACTGCCAGGGATCCAGGGGCAGCCACAGCTGCTCTGGGCACCCTGTGCCAGGGCCTCCCCACCCTCACAGGGAAGGATTGACATCAAATGAGCATTAGAATGAAAGCAATAAAATGATCTCTGAACACAAAGCACACTGACCAGTCCTCCCAGTGTGATGGCCTCTGCACACCTGACCCCAGTGCCTCCTCCAGGCTGCTGCTGGAGGTGTGACAGAGACAGGGCTGCACTGGGAGAGGAAGGATCTTCCCTGGAGCTCTGGAGAGCTCGGCTCCGGGAAAGCTCTGCAATGATCGGAATTAACATCTGCATTGAATGGCAGCCGCCTATAGTTCCTTGTAATTAACCAAATAATAAACATCGCCTCTAATTCAGTCAGGAGGGAGCTCTGCAGTGTTCCTGGGCGTTCCTGACAGCCAGGGAGTGTCAGGGATACCACAATTCCAGCAGGGCTGCTGGATGGGGCAGTTTTCCTGTCTGAAGCCCACTTTTGCCGCTCCCAGGGCAGTGCAGGTTTGTTCCACGTGGTGTTTGCTCAGCTCCCACCAAGTGCCAGGGGGTGAGGAGAGGATACACTGAACTAATTATGGAACCCAGAACTGCATTCTTTTGGCTAAATTTAAATAACATTGGACTACCATTTTCACCTTGTTTCCGATCCGATTGCACATTCTGATGCAGTGAGGAATGCACGCTCTTACAGCGGTTGCCAGCTGGAATTTCCCTTGGAAATTAGCTCCCAGATGCCTTAAGATCAGCAAAGCTGTTCCACATACAATTTGTGCCTTTCTGACCCATCAAAAGAAGAGGGAAGGAGATCTCTCAGGTTTGAAAATGAAAGAAATTCATCTTGAAAAATATCCCTGAATCCACTGTGTTTAGAAGCTTTATTGAGAAATAAACTCAGAATTACTGCAAAACTACTCCCAGAAACGAAATGGTTGGAAAGAGCACGAGGATGGATGCAGTAGGAAACCACTGAACCATTTGTGCTCAAACCAGTTGTCCCAGTGGCTCTTAGGGCACGAAGCACTGGTTATGGAGTAAATCAGCCACAGCACACTGGGAGCGTTTCCAGCAGGGAAACCTGTGAGTTATCCCCAGCTTCCTGGAGCAGCATTCCGGGATGCCAGGGTTAAAATCCCACCGTGTCACCAATTACTGCTGCAGAAAGTGCCCTTTCCCTGTGAGCTGGAAAGGCCTCTGGGATGAGGCAGGGAGGGCAGCTCTGCTGTGGTATCAATCCTGCTCCCTCTGGCTGCCGGGGCTGAGCACAGTCAGAGGCACTCGGGGCACACACGGCTCCTTCTCTCAACTCAGCCTTCTCCAGCTCCCCATAAATAGGGCATTAAAAGGGAATTACTGCGTTCTGCATTTGATCAAATGGCTGGGCTTCTTCCAGTGGCGTGTCAGGCCCTAATGATGGAGGCAGTGAGAACACGTCTGGTCAGGCCTCTTTTCATTTCAATCCCAGTTTATCTGGGGGAAGAACAAACCATAAAGAAACCACAGAAAACACTGAGCTGCCCTCCCACAATACATAATTTGTAAAGCTTTCACTCCAGCTTTCCAAAAGGCCATTTAGCTTAATAGTCTGTCCCATTTTTCATTCCTTATGCTACAGGTGCTGGGGGGATGATTTACAAAAGAACAATGGAATGACATTTTACCTGACTTTGGAAATTAATTCCCAGCAGTGTCATGCCTTTTGTGCCTCAGAGTTGCCTTCCATAACACGGAATGGGTGGTGAGATTCTGCACCAAAACAATAGGAAATTTAAAATGAGAGAATACATCCAATTTTCCATCCAGCCACGATCTTCTAGAACCATTAGTAAATTGTTTGTATGTCCATATTGGTAATAAAAGATTCATCGACTGACTGAATTTTCAGAAATTTAGGCAAAGGCAAAATGAATTGTCCTCCATTCTAGAGTGACTAAATGCCAAAAAATTACATGTACAAAATAGATTATTTAAAAAACACTCAGAAGAAAACATGCCTAGCTGTATATTTTACACAATATGTATATTTAAACCCTGTAGGAACCTACGATATTTGAATTATATGAAATAGAATGAATGAAAAAGGGGGAAAACCAGATAAAACTGTATCTCGGTTTGGTTGCTACTGTTCTTATTTCCACTAATCATGACAGGTCATTAAAAGAAGGTCAGTTCCTTGTGGAAGAGTTTGTTGGCTTCTTCAGGATCTTAAAACTTGTGAGGCGTGAAATCAATGACAAATTTTAGGGCAGTATTAGTGTTGTAAAATGGAGAGCTTCCAGTGATTCAGAACATTGTAGGAAATCACCTGTTGGGTGAATGGCCCACAAAAAATATGATCTATTGCTGAAAATCTCCGTAAACACTCAGCCATTGGAGGAAATGAACTTTAAGTGGGACTTCTATGGTAGAACTTCTACTTTGATGAATTTGTCATGCTTGGTAGGTAGTGATATTCAACTAATAGCTTTAATAACCTCACTCTTTACAGGCAATTACCCCCATGAAGGAGCTGGGATGGGATGAAAACATCTGTTTCCTTCTGGAATCCGTGTACATCTGCCCTTAAACAAGGTGAAAATTTGGTGTGAGAATGCTTAAGGACTGAATTGCTGGGTTTTTCTGCAGTGCTACCTTCTCTGCAATTAGATAACAGCTTAAAATCTGATTACTGAGTTATTTTTTACCTCTCAGAATGCACAGGCACAAGCAAACTCTCTGTTGAGAGCTGATTTGATGCCGGTTAAATATTCAGGTAGTCCTCTGAAGGCACTGGAAATCAAATACCCGGAACATCTTGTGCAGAGTGAGAATTTCCATGTTTCTGAACGTGTGTTTCCCTGCCATTCCCAGCGGAGGTTCTCACTGTTGCTTTATCCAAAGTCCTTTAAAGCTGTTAGTGAGTTCAGTGTTTCACTGGGACGTTCTCTCAGGTAGGGGAATCCTCTTGATGTGCTGGTTATGCTGGTAAAGAGAAAATACAACTCTGTGAGTGGTTTCGTACGAGAGAGAGGTGATCTGACAGAGGCTCCCTCACAGCAAGATCCTTTTTTTCCTTCCAGCAGAGACAAAACTGGCAGCTGGAAGGATTTGAAACGCGGGGGAGCTGAGGAATCTGAACACCTCCAAGGCTTTGCTGAGCTCCCAAAGGGCCTGGGCTGTTCCAAGGGGATGGAGGCTCGAGGTCTCCTGCTGGGAAAGGCCACAGAGAGGCTTGGGAAGGTCATGGATCCGCGCGGCTGGAATGGGTGTGACATCAAGGCCAGGCTGGACGGGGCTTGGAGAAACCTGGGCTGCTGGAAGGTGTCCCTGCCCATGGCACAGGGTGGAATGAGAGGATTTTTAAGGTTCCTTCCAACCAAACCATGGAAGGAACTATGGTTTTCATAGAAGCTATACTTCTATGAAAATGAGAGCTGCAAAAGCATAAGAGCACATCTAAAGGGTCCATTCCTCTGCTCCCCCAGGCAGAAATCCAGCAGACTTTGGCATTTATGTCCATTACATGCAGTTTATGTCCTTTACCTTTTAGCATGTATTTTTTCCCCGTCTTTGCAGTGCACCCAGCTTTGGATCAGAGGGATGCAATACTCAGTGCCACTACTAAAAAAGGCTGGTGAATGATGTTAACAATCTTTCAGCCCAAGAAATGGAGAAACCCTACCTTAGCAGACTGCAGAGAGTGTGCTCAGTCTCTACTAAATTTTAGTAAGTTATGATGTGAAAAAACCCAAAAAGGTCTTGATTTCCAAGCCTTTGCTGTGTTCTTTCCCTCCCTGACTCAGTGATAGGTTTTCACTGCCATCATCTGTGGAGGTTACTGGACTTCCTCCCCAAGACAAGCTGCAGGCAAACTTCTAGGATAAATTCCCAAGATTAGGGACAATATTGTTGTAAATGTCGCCCTATTAACTTCTCTCAAGCTCCCCGAGTTCCAAGTGATTTCCCTGCATGGATAATGGCAGGAGCCTGCTCTAAATCCACAGTGAAAGAAAAACAGTACTTTTAACTCAGACTTAGTGCTCTGTATTTTAAACTGAAGTGAGATTTATGAACAAGCTCCCTCTATCTCAATGTATATACACCCATTTACATTATTTTACATAATATATGGGAACAGTTTGTCTCTGCTGGGTAATAAATACATGGATAAAACCAACACTGTGAGTAGGGATCACTGCAGGGAGCTCTGCATAAACTCCTGTTCAGACAGGGCTACTTGGATCTTCTTGGGAAATCATGTCCAGAACTATATATACATTGAATTATATATACATTGAACTTGCTGACAGATCCAGCAGGAACAATGGAGAAGGAAAAAGCAATGTTATAGTTTGTAAGACTCAGTGGAATCACTCTTGTTTATGCTGGTTACAATTTTGGGACCTCATTAACACAAAAAAGACCAAAAATTTTGTGACAGAAAAAATCAAAGGAAATATCAAACCCTTATCTCTGATAATCTTCTTTGCAATGGATACATGAGGTGTGTGCTAACCTGCACCTGAAAGCTACGGACACTCCTCAGGTGCTCTGGGAGCAGTGTCTGGCAGCTCTGGATTTACAGCAACATTCCTCAAGGCTACCAAAGGACCTGGGGTCCCTTTGCCTTGGTGTCCCCTTCCAGACAGTGTCACAAAGTTTCTCCCTCACTTTTCATTCCCTTTATTGAACCAAACTTGTGTTTATAGCCCCATTTGCCTTCCCTGCCGTGCTGTCTGTCACTTGTGTGGAATATGGGTTTTGCACCCTTGCCAAATAGTTCTGTTGCTTGGAGAGGGTTCAGTGCAGGAGAATTTGCCTCTCCACATAGTAATGGGTGTGTTTGGCTACCGGGCCCTTTGTCTTGCATAATCAGAGCTGCTCCTTTGTCACCAGCCTGACCCAGGTGGCAAATAGGAAAAGGAATTGTAAATATGCCCTGTTCTCACTGCGATGCCAGCTGAAGCAAGGATCAGCTTCCTGGGATAAACTGGTCCTCTGCTGCTCTTTCACTTCCCAGCAGTTGTCCAGCCGCTCTCATTCTAGAGCAGTTCTGCCCATCACTGATTCTTATGCTTTTGGAGCCACCTTCCTCCATGGTTTGTGTCCTCTTAGAGTACATTTAACATTGACACGGACAACGCAGGTGATGCAGTGGTTTTGGGATGGCACAGCTGATAACGTGGTGTGTGCAGAGCTGACAGCTCAGCAGCTGGGCTGCTTTTACAGTTAAAGAGGGAATATTTCCCTGTTTGCTGGGGACTGGCAGGTAACACATCTCTCTAATTTATGCAACAAGGTGGTAACAAAGGGAGTAGCAAGTCCAGCTGGTCACTTGAAAAGCCAGGTATTTCTGAGGCCATGTGGACATGATGAGTGTCTTCAGTGTTGGGGCTGAAGCCTGGTTCTTGGTATGAAAGTGGCTTCGTGTACTTCTTGTAATTGGCTTTTTCATGTCTGAAGTACAGATTTTCTTTTTGTCCTGTAGTTGCTTTCTTACAGTCAGTGTTTAATAAATTGTCTAAAGGTGGGGAGTCACTTTTTATTTTGGAATACTCAGACAGATTGCTCGGTTCTGCCTGGAATAGCAGCTTTGGGTGGATAACGAGCCAGTGTATTGGCAGGGCAGAAATCAATGGCACACGTACACAGGGCTTTTACCAGTTTAATTAGACTACCAAGACTCCTTTTTAAACAGCCCGGTCAAACCAGCACGCTGCAAAAACACACAAACCCTCATTTAAAACAGTAAGGTCACAGATCAAACTTTTCCATTGTTTGCAGAGAATCCCCTAAAACAGAAGCCCCAAAGCTCGCAGACCATCCCAGCTGAATAATCCTGCCGGAGAAAACCTGCGAAAGGGGATGTTACAGCACCATCTAGTGCCTCTTCTCCCAGCAATTTCGGGAATATTTGAATTTTCCACTTGATTCAAGGATGTAGGTGGGGACGAGGGAGTGCATTGGCTGCTTAGACACTGTCAACTTCTTTTCTCAACCAGTGTGGAGGGAGAAGGGAGCTCAGGGATGGAAAGGAGTTTTGGAATTTCACACAGGGAAGATTCTGTCAGTAGAGCTGCTCTCAGGTCCTCTTATTTCATCTTCTTACCAGTCACACAGTTTTCCTCCTGAGGATAGTCAGGAAGTGCATGCAGGAGAGGGAAAATGGGAGGGAAAGCATTGTGATTAAATACCAAACTGACCAAACGGCACATTTTGGGGAGGCAGAGTTGTAGTTTTGGTAGAGCAATGATCTGTTTAGTGAATGACTGGCAAGGGGCAGCCCGGTGTTTGTTTGCAAACTTTGTGTTGAGAACCGCACCTGTAATGAGGGAACAAGCACTCATCCTCTGCTTTCCCCATGCCGAGTATGACCCAGGATGAAGACTAAATTAACTCTACATTAACATTAAATTCTAAATAGTGCTACAGTTTAATATCCTTTACATTCCTGTCCCTTTGTTTCTTTTTCTTCTGGAAAGGTGATTAATGTCCTCTAACTCCAAACTACTCAGTGGTAGTAACCAAGAGCAGCTTTGCAATTAGCCACTGTTCCCAACCAGCCACTGGAGATGAATTTGGGGATGAAATCCCTCAGGGCTGGTGGCATGAAATTTAAACTTTGTTTCTAAATCAGCCCTCTTACAAATAACCCAGCTAAATAAAATGAAAGTTCATCCCAGCTCTCTGTGTGTATCCTTGATAAGCAGCTGGTCAAAAGCAAAAAGCCCTTCGTGACCTTGGAGTGCTCTGACTTCCCTTAATGACAGTAATTTGGGTGATTCTCAGACCAGATTAACTGATGGCCTCTGGGATATACAAATACTTGCCCTCACCAAATTTATTAAAATCGTTTGGGATTGACACATTGTTTTCAGCCTGAAGCTGTTTTGTAACCTGACCTGGGGATAATTCTGCTGCAGGAATAGGAAACAACTTCCAGTACTCCCAGCCTGGGTTTGGGAGCACACCTCGTGCTGGGAGGGATTGAAGTGTGAGATTAATGACTCTTCAAACTAGTGACAGCTTTTTGTGATAATAAATATCAATATTTATATGTTAAATGTGTTTTCTAGCCGGTTTAATTTAAAACCCTCAAAATTAATTACACCTTAGTGCATTTAGTAAACGTCCTGATGGTGATGTGGAACTCAACAAAAGTCACTTATCTCAAAAAAAATCTTCACCCAGAAATCGTAGTGTCTTCACTACAGCCCTGTAGGAAAAGGTGGTGAATAGTGATGTCTGTAAATTATAGTCAGAGTCTAAATTAGAGTTAATGCCCCATTTGGGGGTTGAATTTATATCTAAGGCACTTGCTGGAGTTACAGTGCTCTTAGATAGAGCTGTTAGCAGGGTTAGGGTGATAAAGAGGAGCAACAGCATCCAAAATACTCCCAGAGTCCCCTCTACTTATCATTTTATTACGATTATTATTGAATTTAGGGTTTCCTAAAAGAAGCCCCAGCTCCTCGGGTCATGTGAATTTTTGGAGAATCCCGGGAGCCACTAAAAAATAAGATCTATCCCTGAAGAGTGCAGAAACAAGCTTAAAAGTGTGACTCTAGTATACCCCTAGCAATTTAGTAAAAACCCAACAGAAATCGAAGTATTTTAGCGTATCAAAAGAATTAAACAATATTTAGCATACTATCTCTTAATAAAATCCCAGGGTTTGGAGAAGGGGCTCATAATTTTTTTAATTCTTCAGTTGGCCAGCCTGACAACAGACACATTTCACTTTTTTTATTATGGTAAATTATCAGATACAATACCCTGCAATTATGGGTATTACACTGAGACAATGCAGAAAAAGTGACGGAATCATAACTTAATCATTTAAGTGATTATTGTATTTTATAAATGCTTAATGTATCATCACGGGCATGTGTGTGCTCGTTTGGCAAATGTGATATTGATTGTTGCTCTAAACGCACACTCAGGTCAGTAGAGATAATGATTGTTTGGGAATTTTCCACCCATAATGGTAAGGAAATTAGAATGCCATTTGTCTTTTAAATGTGTTTCCCTAACCACTTTAATTCTGATTTTAAAAAAAATATAAAAATAAGTGTTTTGCTTGCTGGCTAATGATTGGTTTCCTCTGTCACTGATGCAGGGAGAATATTATTGCTGAACTGAAATGAGAGGTACTGAAGAGAAAAGCAGAAAGTGCAGAATTTTTCCCTGAAAAAAGGCCTTTTTAGGGAGAAAACAACAAACAGGACCGAGAAGAATTTGAAATGCTCAGGAGCACTGTATGGGATGTAGTGATTTGTAACGAAGAATGCAATAAAAATTCCAGCAATAAAAATGAAACATTTTAAAAGAGAAAAATTCCAGGGCCTTGATAATAGCTTTTTTGTTTCAGGGTTTTTAAAGGGGAAGGTAATGTTAATAAATGATGAGACAGAGCGATTGTGTGAGAGTTGGGCAGTGCAGAAGCAGCTGCACCGAACTTTTTGGGGTTTCTCAGCTGGGTTTGCATCCTGGGAACCATTTCTGGTGATGACACCAACCTCACACCAGGACAGGGCTCTGCTGACAAGTTTCAAGAGCACAGGGCACAGGATTGTGTCCAGATGGCTCTGGAATAGCCCCAGTGAGGGAGACTCCGCACCCTCTCTGGGCAGCTGTTCCAGTGCTCGGTCACTGTACAGTAATGAAGTTTTTCCTCCTGTTCAGGTGGAACTTCTGGGCATCAGTTTCTGCCCATTCCTCTTGTGCCATTGCTGAGCACCACCAAGGGGAGCCTGGCTCCATCTTCTTGGCACCGTAATTAATAAATGTAATAATGAAATTACTAAAGTTTGTGTGCACGGATAAAATCCCCTTCCAGCCGTCTCTTCTCGGGGTCCGAGGACTCCAACTCAGCCTTGCCCTCCCAGCAGAGATGCTCCAGTGCCCTCAGCAGCTCCCTGGCCTTTCGCTGCACCCTGTCCGAGTCTCTCTTATGCTAAGAGATTTTTATCTGTGTTCACAGCTTCTCTTCAAGCCATTTACCCACGAGGTTTAACCCACCGCGGGTTTTATCCACACCCAGCCCCTCTCCCATGCTCACAGCGTGGCCCGGGTACGAAGCGCTTTGGGCACGAAGCGCTTTGGGCACTCGCCGCCGGTGCCACCCGGAGCCGCCCTACCCGGCTCAGCCACGGCCGTGCCCTGTGGGCAGAGGAGGAACCGCTGTCCCCGCCACCCCCGAGCCCTCCAGGAGGAAAGGGCTGTCCCTCCCCGGGCACACGGAGCCACGGCCCCACACTCGCTGCGAGCCCCGGGGGTGAGCACGGAGCCCGCGGCTCCCAGCCCCGCTCCGGGGCCGGCTCCGGCTCCTCCTCCGCCCGCCTCCTGCCCCCGCCCCGGCGCCTTCCCAGGCTGCTCTCCGGGTAAACAGCGATGGCCGCCGAGGACCGAGGCGGAGAGCCCCGAGATAACATGGGGAACCACCTCCAGCTGGTGCCCGGTGAGGGCCGGGCCGGGGGCAGCCGCGGGGGAGGCGCCGGGACGGGACTCGGCGGGTGGGGAGGGGAGGGGAAGGGAAGGGGAAGAGGGGAAAAGAAGGAAAGGAAAGGAAAGGAAGGAAGCGGAGGCGGAGAGGGAGCGGAGAAGGGGAAAGGGAAAGGAAGCGAAGGGGAGGGGAGGCGGGGAGAGCCCGCGGGGGGCCGGCGGTGCCGGGCCGCGGAGCCGTGGGCGCTCCCGGCCGGTGGAAGGCGGTGGAGGACGAGCCTCGGCCCCTGGGGCCGCGGGCTCCTGCGGCCTCTGTTCCGGGGCTCCTACAAATGCATCGAGGCCGTAAATGTTCTACCGAGACCGCGAATGAGCGGTGCAGGAAGGGACGCGCGGTCGCGGGTGCTTGGGGCAGCCGATGGGGTGAAACGCGCGGTGGGGTTACCAGCGGAGTGGGCAAACCAGGCAGTTCTCTGTACACTGTAAAACCAAAAGGCCTGAGGAGAACCTGTGTTGGTTTAGGAAGTCTGTGCTCCGTTTAAATGCTATCCAGTGAAAATAAGCAGGGAAGCAGAGGTGCTCGGCCTGGGGAGCAGTGCTGGATCCCATGTGCTGCCCGGATTATCTGTCACACACACCAGTGCGATTCCTCACCCAGGGAATTACACGTAATTATTGCATAATAACGTGGTTTTCTGCATATGGTGCCTCCGCAGTGACAGGAGACCGAATGGTTTGGGAAGCAGCTTGTGCTTAACTAGAAGGAAGCATCGTTTCAGAATAAGCGTGCAGGGGAGAAGGGAGCACAAAATCCTGCCGGGAACCAGTGTCATTTCCCATGGCAGGAAATTCTGTGAGCTCATTAGGCCTGTATGTTTTACATAATAAGAAAATATTTCCTGAATACTTTAGGAAATACAGCCGTAGTATAACCTTAATAGAAGCTATTTTCCTGAATATTTGAGGAAATACAGCCTTAATATCATCTCAATAAGCTATTTCCTGAATATTTGAGGAAGCACAGCCTTAGTAGAAGCTATTTCCTGAATATTTTAGGAAATACAGCTTTAATATTAGCTTAATATGACCTATATATAACCTTGTCTCTCTTTCTTAAATGAGGTTCATATTTCCTCATTTCTGCTCAAAGGCATTGAGAGTGGGTTGGGTTATGTTAGTGAACCAGCATGAGGGAAATGTGATTTTTGTCACCCAGGGAAGCTTTCAGCGCTCGCCTTTCCCTCATTCCTGTGTGCTGGAGGTGCTGCTAATCCTGGAATTTAAAAAAAAAATAAACCCCAATAGTTGGGGGTGTAAAAGCTTCAGCTTGTTTTAGCAGCTGAGAGGGAGGAGGAGAGGGAAGGCGCCGGGGTTTCTGTGTTTTGGGCTCGCTGGTGCTGCTGCAGTGAAATGAGTCATCGTCCCTCAGCCTCGGCACCACACAGCAGCCACTGTGCGCTTTTGGCAAGAGCCAGCGAAAGTTTGCAGGGCACAGTTCTTTCCAATCAACTGCTGCTAATTCCTTCTGTGTTCAGGAAGACAAGTGGGGTGGCCTCTCTCTGGTAAAACTGCTAATGATGGATGCAGCCGGATGGGAGCACATGGGAAAATCAGAAATTTTTTTTCCCCTCCCCCATCCTGCAGTGATGCCCCAGAACCAAACAAAAGTTTCCTGCTCTTCCCCTCCGTGAAACCGAGCAAAATAACGGGCGTTTTGGACATGTTAAACATTTTGTAGTCGTTCATGGTTAGGGTTGCTAATTGAATATAAGGAATTTCACATAGATGTGGAGTATTTTTAACAGTCATTAGGCAGATGGTGTCTCATTGCTGAAAGGGCTGTAATTAGGTACAATACCAAAGAGAGTCTGTAACCTCCTTTCCTGTCGTGCTGGATCATTTCTTGCTGAGATAAATACAATATAGGATGGCTCTGTAAGAGCAGGCTCTCTAAACTGTGCACTGTTTAAAAAAATGTAAGTGAGGTGAAGCAGAAATAAGACCAATGACTAAACACTTTGTGAGAGCCTTTAACAAATGTGTCTGGAGGCCACAGAGGGAGAGAAAGGTTCTCCAAATTCAGCTTTTAATGTCTTCTTCACTGTTCTCTTGTCCTCCCACCCTCAGCAATAGTAAAATTAGCGGTGCTCCCATTTCTGAAGGAAAATTCTTTGCTTCTGTAGCATCTTTCTTTTTTGAGATTTCCCTACAGAACCCTTCAGGATGAGTGAATCCCTCCACCTTTTACATTTTCAGCTCTGGATTATTTTTTAAGAAGATATTAATTGCAAAGGCAGGCAACTAGACAGACTATTGTAAAAATATTTTTTTCCATCTTGTCATAGCTTTGAAGGTCTAAATGATGTTTCTCAGCACAACTGGGATTACCCATTGCCCAGCAGCTCTTGGTGTTAGAATACTGCAGATTGGTTTATAACATCTATTTTAGATAGAACATGGTGTATAAATAACGTTTGTGTTTGAAGAAATAGGGTCAAGTAATGCAGTGACTGATAATTTAATTGTCCTCTTGCCTGAGAATTACTTTAGGATTGACTGAGAAATGGGAAGGAAGTAGTAGTTTTTAAGTACTGTTTTGTATCTGAAGTCCCTTGGAGCCTTGTAATTTGTTCCTTAGGAGCTGGGTTTGTGTTTGGTGTACACACAGCAGAGGCTGACAGCAATTAAATTGTCTGAAATACCAGCAAGTGTCTGTGCATGGATACAGAGCTTCTCATTGCTTCTTACTCACTTGCAGTTTGATTGTTCAGGTTTGTGCTGCTTCAGATACTTTACTCAGCTTCCTACAAGGAGTGGAGTTATCTGGCATCCTGGTGTGCAGACAGAAAACCTTTAGAGCTGAGATAAGGAGGTACCACTGCAGTGAAAACATGAACTGACAGCCTCTGTTTATTATTTCTTCCAAGGAAAGTTGTTCTTTAGCCTTCCAGAAATAAATTACCAGCTTTTGACCCTTTCTATAGAATGATGATTCTGCTGTAACAGCAAGTAAATTCTTTTCCTCGTGTTTATTTCCCTGTGCAAGGCTGTAGCCTGGGAATATTGAATGCATTTCTCTGATTCTCAGGTTTTTCTCTCTATCTCAGTCTTTGCTGATTGATTTCTACACAATGTTCTATATGTGCTTATCAGTAGAGAGCGAGGAAGAGGATGACAATGAAATGGAAGTGGAAGACCAAGATAGTAAAGAAGCTGAGAAGCCAAACATCATTAATTTTGATACCAGTTTGCCCACATCACATATGGTACGTTTTTTACATATTGTCCATTAAATACATCTTAAAGGGATTTTAATGGGGTTTTACTGTCATGTTCTTATAGGTCACAAACTTAATTTTATTTTCACAGAATCATAAGATCATAGAGTGGTTTGGGTAGGAACAAACCTTAAAGGGCATCCAGTTGCACCCCCTGGGCAGGGACACCTTCCACTGTCCCAGGATGCTCCAACCTGGCCTTGGACACTTCCAGGGATCCAGGGGCAGCCACAGCTTCTCTGGGAATTCCATCTCAAACCCTCTCCACCCTCGCAGGGAGGAATTTCTTCCCAGTATCCCATCTATCCCTGCCCCCTGGCTGTGGGAAGCTATTCCCTGTGTCCTGGCCCTCCATCCCTTGGGAATAGTCCCTCTCCATCTTCCCTGTAGCTCATTCAGGCACTGGAAGGCCCCACCTAGATCACCCTGGAGCCTTCCTTCTCCAGTCTGAACAATCCCAGCTCTCCCAGCCTTCCCTCCCAGCAGAGCAGCTCCATCCCTGTGGTCACCGTGGTGTCCCTGTCCTTGCTGACCCCCCAGCCCCTTCCCTGAGTGTCCCTCCCTTGCCGTTGGCAGTACCTGGGCTCGGACATGGAGGAGTTCCACGGGAGGACCGTGCACGATGATGACAGCTGCCAGGTGATCCCCGTGCTGCCCCGGGTGATGGTGATGCTGATCCCCGGCCAGACGCTGCCGCTGCAGCTCTTCCGCCCCCAAGAGGTTAGCATGGTGCGGAATTTAATTCAGAAAGACAGAACCTTTGCTGTCCTTGCATACAGGTAAAATCCACGGGGGGATGTTTTCTATGCGGCATGTTTTTAGCACAGTTTCTGTGGATACTAGAGCAAAAGCAGATGGTTGCATCAGTTCTGTGCTCAATTACAAGTTGAAATTGTTTAACGAAAATTGTCTTCCAATATGTAATGGCAGTGTAGGTGCTAGGTAGCGTCACGTGTTTGTGTGGAGAAACAGCAAGTGCTGATCTGCTTCCTTGTTTGAGCATCCTCTTCATTTCAGTAGCTGCTTGTTCCATCTTGTTAAAGAATAAGCCTTGACCTGAAATGTAAAAGTCACATTCTTGTTTTGAGAGCTGTATTGTTGCTTGTTTTGTGTGTGAATTAACAAGCAGTGGCAAATGTTTCGCAGTAGAGCTGAGAGACAGGAGGTGATAGAAATGTGGAAAAGAGAAAGGCTGATGAGTGCCAGAACAAGTTGGGAATGTTCCTCCCTCTTCCCCCCTCAATTTACTATGGATTAATTGTGTGGGAGGTGGGAACAGCTCCTGGTATAAAGTCAGTCTAAAGAATGTTGGTACTTTCAGTGTCTGCATTTGAAATGCTGACACACCGGTGATCCCTGTGCCCCCAGAATGTCACCTCTAAACTCTAAAATAAAGCAGTCACCTGGCAAAAAAACCCAACCAAACAAAACAATAGAAGTTGCATTATAATGTAAAAATAATGATTGTGATTTGTTGCAGGTATTTTACCAAAATTACTTTTTTTGATCAGACCAGTCATGTACACTCAGTGCAGACAGACTGGAGTCTGAATGAGCAGTGCTGTTTGGAGGGGGGGTAATTAATTTAATTCATTTTTAATTCTGTTGCTTTTAGTAATGCACATGAGAGGGAAGCACAGTTTGGAACGACAGCAGAAATCTATGCCTACAGAGAAGAGCAGGAATATGGAGTTGAAACAGTCAAGGTGAAAGCAGTGGGAAGACAGAGGTTCAAGGTGCTTGAAATAAGAACACAGTCAGATGGGTAAGAAAATGGTGCAGTTAATTCTATACTCATGTCAACTTTGATTAGGAGTAGTCGCTTATTTTCTAGGTTTTTTCCATATTCCAGTGTGATAGCTGTGATATTTAAAGGCTCTTCTGACTGTTTTTAACATAGTGTGTAATTAATGCCTTTTTCCATTTCTAAGAGTGATCAAGATCCTGAACATCCAGTAAGAATATGCTGAGTCTTCCCTCATTTTCAAGTTGTTGGCATCGTGCCCTGCACCATGGCAATGTCACTGGCCAGAGGTCAGGCTCCAGCACTGATCTGGGAGCATGTGACAATTTCTCAGCACAATTGCTAGAGGTTCTGTAACCTTTTCTGCAAGGCTTGTAAAGTATTACTCCAGATCTGTAAATCTAGAGCTACTCACCTGGATCCTGCACTGCAGCATTGTGGCATGGCTTTAGAATGAGGCCTGGGAGTGCATTTCTATGGTTTCATGACCTGCAGCTGAAGGAATTAAGAATCCCTGTGCTGTTTGCTCTCTAACCTTTGGTTACAAATAACAGACTCCAAATGTTACAGCTTAGGAAAACCCCTGCTTGGACACACGGTGGCAGTACTTGGACAACTGCAGCGACAGCAGCTTTGTTACTGAGAATTCAGTGTCCAGAGCTCCTTAGCAAGAAGAACATTTCCATAATTCTTGATGTTTCTGATTCCTAAGTACTTGTGGCACAACATCATTTTATAATTCCTTTTAAGTTACTGCTTCAATGTTGTCCCTGTAATAAAACTGGAAATTTGTAGTGACACACACCTCAGTATTTCAGGATTTCTGCTGCATAATCCTGATAAAATATGAAGTCTTTCCTGCTGGACAGCATTCTTAGTAGCCACATAATATATGCTGAGATCTTTGTGGAAGAGGTGACCTTTGCTGCTGGGATATTAAAATCTGATCAGAGCCTGTATCCTATTTCTGCTGATTCTGACCTCTAGCTGAGCACGGAAGCTTTTGTGGTTTGAAGACAGCAAACTGCATTTCAGCTAAACTGAGGCATTGAGATGGAAGAGCTGACTATTTATACCTGAAGTAACTTGAGGAGACAGAAATCTAAATCTATAGTGCTGAGATTGTGGAACATTCTGCTGTGTTGCCACTGCCAATCTGTCTGTATTTCTGTCCCCCACAATCCCTACAGATCTGTAGTGCTCTGAAATAAAAAGAAGTTCTGATGGAATGAGTTACTGTTTAAATTCTCTAGTACTGTGCAGGGATTAATCCATTGCACCAGCCTGTGTTCCCATAAGCTGGAAACCCCATTTTTTTAAATGCACGTATTTAAAAAAAATATTTAAAAAATATGTGAACACCTCATCTTTTTGTTTCCTGTCTCAGAATCCAGCAGGCTAAAGTACAGATCCTCCCTGAGCGAGTGCTGCCTCCCACCATGTCAGCAGTGCAGCTGCAGTCCCTCAGCAGGTGCCATGTGATTCCCTCTTCCAAACCCACTTCCTGGCAGGACAGAGCCATTCGGCAGTGGTGGCAGAAGTACCAAAAGGTGAGAAGTTCCTCTGTGGGTTTGCTTGTTTTGGTTTTGTACTTTTTGTTTTAATTTCTGATGGCATCTTGAGAAAATCAGTATCAAATTCCATCTGTGGAGGAGGAGGCACAGCTGGGAAGGCAGATTCCAGCCTCCTGCTTTTTATGGAGTCACACAATGGTTTGGGTTGGGAAGGTCCTTAAAGCTCCTCCATGCCATGGGCAGGGACACGTCCCACTATCCCAGGGTGCTCCAAGCCCTGTCCAGCCTGGCCTGGGGCACTTCCAGGGATGGGGAGTCCACAACCTCTCTGGGAAACCTGTTCCAGTTTATATCTATGTTTATTATTTATTCCACTGTTTTGGTCATTGACACAGAGAAGATACCTTGAAATCTTCTGTCTCTGTACAGATCTTTGGAACTACCTCCAGAAATTCATACAGACTCCTGCTAACTCTCCTCATGTTTGGATTTGCCTTTTTCTTCAATGATTTTTGAACTCTTGTACTCTCAAAACCAAACAAAAACAAAACAAAACACCAAAACCAACCAAACAGAAAAAAAACCCAAAAAAAACCAACCCCACAACAATAAAATCTCTTGATAACAAAGAGCTCTTGATTCTCAGAGTTCCTGACCAAGTTCATGTTAGCCCAGAAACACTGGGCTGTGGGGATGAGAATCCCTTTCCAAGGCTGATTCTGTCAGGTGAAGCTGGAATGAAGTGAAGCCACTTCAGGAAAAATGTGGGATGCAGATCCAGAGCAGGGTCATTGTCCTGTTGACCTCTGTGCCCCTGTTGGTGTAATTTGTAAAAGAGGAGAGTTGCCCTCAAGGGGGAGATTAAAGTTGAATTTGTACATACTTGTAATGCAATATGAGATCCTCCTTTGAAAAGCAATGCAGTTATGTTGTGTGCTGCTTTTTAGACTTTTATTAACTAAGGCTCTAAATTTCTGTGTTCAGAAATCACTGGAGAGAATTGGTTAATTAAGCAAATGACATTACACTGGTGGAAATTTGGTGGTTCCAGGGACAGCTGGTGGGGACTTAGGAACAGATGCACTGTTAATAGCACTTAAGTTTTGAACTGTCTCCATTTCAGATAGATTCCATTTTGAAAGACATAATTTCTTATTTCTGAACATCAGAAGTAGCTCTAATGCAGAGACAGGTGTTGTGACAAAATCCATATATTGTCCTGTTCATAAGGCTTAGCTCTCAATGTGTTTGAAAATGGGTTTGGAAACTTCACAGTGATGTGAAGTCCTGATGGTCCTGATGGGGATAATTTCTCGTATCTTTAAATATTCAGGTCTGTCTCCCATTTTATTTGTTTAAAAAAAACCTCCCCAAAACCTGCTAATGTTAAAGAATAAATATTTGTGGTTTTGGTTTCAGAGGAAGTTCCACTGTGCCAGTTTGACATCTTGGCCCCCCTGGCTCTACTCTCTCTATGATGCTGTAAGTTCACTCTTAAATAACCTGCAGTGAGTTTTATAGTTGTAACATCTAAATATGGGATAAGATAAAAGCTTTAATTTTGTTGGCTCATAATTTCCGTTTTAAAGCATTTTATATTCAGTGTAGTGTGAAAAGATCAGGAAGGGCTTTGCCCTCTGTGTGGTTGTTCCCTCATTCCTAGAGCAGGTGTCTGGGAGGGATGGCAGAGATTCTGGTTCCTTCTGTGTTATCTCAGAGCAAAAACTGTTAAAATCTGTAGATACAATGTGATTCTTTAATTATTTTAATTAAAAGCTAATGTTCACTTAGGGAAAAGAGCTTACTCTGCATTTTGCTTCCCTTTTGTTTTTTTTCCTAAGAAAACAGCAATACCTATGTATTTAAATTAGGCTTTTCTTCTAACAAAAGGAAACCTTGATGGAAAGAGTCAAGAGGCAGCTCCATGAGTGGGATGAAAACCTTAAAGATGAATCTCTTCCATCGAACCCAATAGGTACGAGGTTTCATGAACTCACATTTTAAAATTATTTTTTTAATTTCTTAAGAAAATCCAGCTTAGATAATTACCTGTTGTACAGTAAGTAGAAGTAGTTGGTTTTATTTTTATTTCTCTGTAATTCTAACAGACCTGCTGCTTTCTCATTTCTAGATTTTTCTTACAGAGTTGCTGCCTGCCTGCCCATTGATGATGCTTTACGTATCCAGTTGCTCAAAATAGGCAGTGCTGTGCAGAGGCTCCGGTGTGAGTTAGATATCATGAACAAAGTGAGTAGTTCTTCTTTATTTGCCATTAAATTGCCAAAAAAATACAACAGTGACTGTTAGAATTTCGTTACAGAAATGAATGGAATTTCCAGCTAATCCTCCTAGGGGGTGAATTTGGGTGTTCTGTTGTTTCTTCAAAAGTTTGCTCGAAAGGAAAATGATGTCTCAGTGCTGGATTATTTTTGGCAGCAAGCAAGGAACATGTAATATATATAATAATATAATATATAATAATGTTTGCCTTTGTTAGAAGTATTTCAGTGTGGCACAGCCCTTCTTTAGCCAAGAGATGGTGCTACAAGTCCAGTGTTGCTAACAACCATCACATACTGACACCACAGTCAAGTATCCTTTTGCCATGGAAACTTGTGGGTTTCATAGCAAAATCTTTGTAATATTGAGCACAGATCTAAAGATTGGACTAAAAAGGGGTTTTTTTTTAAAGACTTGTTAGGCAATTCCTTGTTAAGATGTTAAAAAACTTGTTTCCCTTCCCTTCTTTCTATTGCCATGGCCTTGTAATCCTCTAAATGTTCTATTTTTGTGTAGTACAGTTCTTTATAATAAGTTATCTTTTCTAAATAACAATACTGTGTTTGTCTAATGGATACAGAGCAGTGGGAATTTTGCCTGTTTGCCTAAAAAGTACTGTCATTAAATTCTTGCCTGTTTCTGGGGAAAAGAGAACCAGAATGTCATTTTAATAGTGTTCTTCTTTCCAAAGTTCATCCACCAGAAATTCAAAGAAAGGAGACAGAAAACATCTCTCCTAAATTCTGAGACAAAAATGGGCAGGTTTTCGCCTGAGGCTGTAATCAGATTAGATTTCACTTGTCTTTCCTGAGTTGAAACTCTGAAAATACCCTGATAATCAAGTGCTGCTGAGAACTGTTCACGTTCCCTAATTATGTATTTTCTATAAAGACCAAAGAGACAGGAAAACTTAAGTTACCCTCATAAATTCCAGTTAAAGTTGCTTTTTAGGTTATACCCAAAAGGCGTTTTCTACATCAGTGTGACATTTTTGTCTGTAAATGTGTTTAAGTGTTGTGCTCTGGTGTCAGACTGGTGAGTGCATTATGGCTCTTTACAGTTTATTTAGCAGCATTTTGGTCCAGTCCAGTCTTTTTTAGCCAGAGTTCTTTAGGATGCCGTGGCTTGTTCAGAATGTAATTTCCAGTAATAAAACTGATCCTGAGAGCTGTTTTTCCATGTCTCTGATACCAGGGAGTTCCATTGTACTTTTATCAGCTTCCCTTCTTGTTAACCCAGCTACCTCTGCCTGTGCTTATTTTAAGGACTGTGCCTGACTCCCGGGTTTAACACTGTGAATTCCACTTGGGAGTGCTAATTGCAGGCATTGGATGGGTTTGGAGGTGGAGCCATGGAATTAAGTCGTGGCTGAATTGGACTCAGAGTGCTGTGTGAGCATTGGATTGCAGTCTGGGAGTGAGAGGGTTTAAATGAGGTGGGGAAGATCCCTGGCAGGAGAGAGAAGCGAGGGGAGCTTCCAGGGGGGATAAAGAGTTTCTGTGTGGTAGAGCTCTTGTCCTTCCTCATTTCCAGTGAGCAGAGAGTGGGGCAGCACCAGAGGCACCTCCTGGAAAGGAGCTGGAGGAGCTGAAATCCAGCAACAATCTCTGAAGGGAGCAAGGGAGAGAGGGAACAGTGATTTGAGTGTGTGGTGTCACCGAGTGCAGGAGTCACAGCTCAGGGGGCTCAGAAACACAACTCCAGGTTTTAACAGCACAGGTGAAAATCCTGTCTCTGGGTGCAGCATTTTATTTCAAAACACAGTGGATCATTTTGGGATAATTTCATAGGCATTGCCCTTAAAAAGAAGCACGAGTAATGCACATCCTGGAAATTAATGGGAGTGTTCTGCTGAGCTGATTTAAATGCTGCTTTTCTGGGCAGTGTCAGTGATGAATTGTTCAGTTCTACTTTGTAGAAATTGTAGAAGATGGATTAATCTGTTATAATCTCCAGGAGAGAGATCAATATGTTTTACCTATTTTTGTGAGGAAATTAAACCCATTGATCTACAGTGCCCTCAAATTTGAGAAAGACTTAATGATTGCATTTGTCTAATCTGCCTTTTCTGTGCTGTATTGCAGAAGAGCAAAGGTTGTTTTTTCTAAATTAGCCTTTAGAGACCTTAAAAGGTTGGCTCATTTATTATCTTTGTGGAGTCAGATCCAATTCTTCATGTGCGGATCTTTCTGTGAGGAGAGTATATGAAAATTGTTATGTCTTTTAGAGAATAATTAATGCTTTTAAATAAGTAAAATACATAGAAAAATATCCTGCATAAGTGTTGCTCAGATAAACAAAACATCCAAAGTCTGTTCCGAGGGAAAGGGAGAGACATTTTATTATTTCCCACTGCTGACAAGCATCTGGAAATTAATGAAATGATCCTCTGTGTTTCTCTTTCCCAGTGTACATCTCTCTGTTGTAAGCAATGCCAAGACACGGAAATAACTACCAAGAATGAAATATTCAGGTGAGTTTATTACTCTTCATCTTGGGCAGGTCCTTGGTCAGAAACACGGGCATAGCAAAGCAGATTAAGTTGGGTTATGTCTTCAAACTGCTGTGTTTGCCACAGCTCTAACAAAATTTAAGTAAATATTTATAGGGAGTTTATAGTTGAGCTTTTTTAATAAAAAGTTAGGAAATCTCAGCATTTCCAGGTATGTTGTAACAGAAATTGGCGTTGTGCCACACCCCCAGCACCTTGCACTGAACAATTTGAATTATAAATGTATCACATAAAGACTTCTTGATGCTGGTATTTCAGAATAAAGTTTGTGAGATCCCAAATTTTATTTCCCAGTGCTTCGTTTATGTGTGAACAGGCCTCAAGAGCAGATTAAAATGCTCTTAATTAGGGGATATAAACAGGCTCCCAGGATGTTGGCTTGCAGGGATGGTTCCTATTTATGTCATTAAATGTTGTGATCCCTTTTTTCTTTCAAGAATTTTAGGTTATTCCTGATAACTGCAGGCTGGCCTCATTCTCTGTTTGCCCTGTACAATATCTCCCGTGTTTAACAATGATTCCATTTCCCAAATAATTGCTGCTTCTGTCAGCCTTGTCACTGTTTTTAATCTTGATTAACTCCTATCAGCCCATCCCCTCTGATAATGGGAAGGTTACAGGATGGTTTGGGTTAACAAAGACTCCCCACAGTTTTTCTTTATCAGTGTGATAAGGAGCTGATGGGGGAATTAAAAGCTATTTCTTATCTTCTAATCAAATAATGGATTGCAGACACCACAATTCCTGCTGTGTCAATGTGATGAACTTTTAACAGAAGGTGCTGAGAAGTTGCTGCAATAAATGAACATTTTCCCTTACTTTTAAAGTTATATTTTCCTTGCTTTTCTTGGAAGTTGCTATTTAACATAATACGCAGGATGAGTCTATTGTGTACTTTCCTGCAATTCTAGGAAACCTTGACCAATGATATTTTAAATTAGCATCTATTTGCTTTCAATTTTTAATAATACAATTCAAGGTACTTTTCTTTCCCCTACAAAAAGTGGGTTTTTTTGCTCTGGAGACATATTTTAAGCCTGGCTGGCAGTTTTTCCTCTTTACATTTGCCACCCTTTGGGGTTTTTTTTTTACTTTTTCCTTGCACCCTGACAAAATTCCTTGTGTGTTGTAGCTTATCCTTGTGTGGGCCCATGGCAGCCTATGTGAATCCCCACGGATACATCCATGAAACCCTCACTGTATATAAAGCCTGCAACCTGAGTCTCAATGGACGGCCCTCAACAGAGCACAGCTGGTTCCCTGGGTAAGAGCAGCAGCATTTCATTAGAAATTTACCCAAAGTGGGTATTTCTGGGAGGGTGGAATAGTAAATACTGAATTTTTTAGGCACATGTCGTCATTTTGCTCATATAAAAACTAAGGAAGTAAATTTAGGCTTATTCAAATACAGAATCAAATGGACAAATCACATAAAATATTGAAGAATTTATCTTTAATATTTTTTAAAGGGGGAAATACTGAGATTTTAAAACAGTCTAGAATCTAAACTGTTTAAACAAAGTAGTCTGGGAGCTTCTTTGTGTGTAGTTTTGTTTAAGGCACAGTTGAAATCATTCTTTTCACACAGCTTTAGTGCAAATGCAAACCAGGATATATAAATGCATTTAGTCTACTGAAATACATTTTTATATCTGAAAACCAAAGAAATGTTACATGAAATTCAAAATTACTGACATTTGTAATGATCTGATTATCCTTTTTATTTTTACTGAGTCTGTCTTTCTGAGACAGTAACAGAATTAAGGTGTAAAAGTTTGCTGAATAATAACAGGTCTTGCATCCAGGATTTTTTGCCTGGAATATCACATAGAACTGAGCAATGACTTGGAGGATGTCTGGCATTTCTGTCACACATTTTAACATTCCCTGAAGAAAATTTGGGACTTTTAATATCTGGAGTTAATATTTCTCATCCCTTTTTGTTTTCTCAGCTCTTTTCTTTTATGAGGGCTTTGAAATATTCATGTTCTACCTTAGAGAAACGTAGAAAAACCCTAAGAAAAAAAGTCCATTTGACTTTTTGTTAGGGGAAAGCTCTGCTGCTGTGGGAAATGCAGCAGTCCCTGTTGTTTAGGGAGCAGGGCAAAAATCACTTTTATTCCTATTAAGTCACTCACTCTGAGAAGTTTTCTGACCCTTCTTTAGGGCTCTCAGCATTTCATCACTGCTGGAACCTGGGACAATAAAAAGCTTTGGCTGCTTCCTCTCTTGGAAGAGGGAAGAGAGGGCTTTGGGGTGGGATGTTTGTGGGGTTTTTTTTCTTTAGTTTTTTAAAGTCTGCAGTGTTTTAGGTGGGACCTGGATTCTTGGGGATTGTTACCCACACCCAGTTTGGGGGATTGTTACCCACACCCAGTTTGGGGTTGTTACCCACTGAATCATTTTCCAAAGGCCTTTTCCTTGGCTGTTGTCACCGAGCCTGTGCTGTGCCCATGGCAGGTACGCCTGGACCATTGCCCAGTGCCGGATCTGTGGCAGCCACATGGGCTGGAAGTTCACGGCCACCAGGAAGGAGCTGTCCCCCCCCAAGTTCTGGGGGCTGACGCGCTCGGCGCTGCTGCCGCGCATTCCCGAGGGGGACGGCGAGGAGGACTCGGAGCGCGGCCGCTCGCCGCTGCTGTGCCTGTGAGCCCCCTGCGCTGCTCGGCCCTGCTTCCACGCTTCCTTAGCCCAGGAACCACGCTCCCATCCCCGGGGAATGGATCCCAGCTCCCCCGGCCGGGAGTGCTGCGTGTCCTGTGCTGTTCACTCGGGAACTCCGGACTGTTCCTGGAGAGGGGGTGCCAGGAGACGCCGGGAATGAAGGTCCACACGGGACGCCAGGAAATCCCTGATCCACGTGGACACACTTGAGACTGGACTTTCTCCAACCTTGTGTAATTCCCACTTGTAGTGAAGGAAGGGGGATGGAAACTAAAATCAAACTAAAATCACAATAAGCAGAGTCTGATTTATGCAATATTCCTGGGGTGGTAGATAGCAGTTACCTGCTGTGGAGTGTTTGCCATAATACACTTACAAGTGGTTTGCTGAGAATCCCTGTTTCTAACTCTGTGAAATCCTTCAGGTTTGCTGCTTGTGCTGTTTCTCAGCTCTTTGCTGAATACCCGTGGAAGAGAGAAGCAGCCTGAGAGGTTCTGGCTGCTGGAGGCAATGCTGGAATGAGGGAAAGCAGGAATTGCTGCTGCCTCCCAGGATGGAACCCATGGGAAGTGTCTGTTCCTTACAAGTTGTCTCATCTGTTTAGTCCATTTGGCTTTAGAAGTCTTAAATTTTAAACTGTTCATAAGAAGTGCACAGGTCAGTCCCAGAGGGTGAGCAGCATTGTCGTGTTCTGTTCCGTGTGCTTCAATTACTTTCCCAAATTATTCCTGGTTAATTTACCAGTGTAGGTGTCCAGGGGTTTAAGAAGAACTCTAAAACACCCCGCTGAGGTGATTTTAAGTAGTACTTGTTATGACAAGGGGAAGGAAAAATCTCTTTTAATTATTTTTTGTTTTAACTTTCAGATCATAAAGTAAAATTTCACATTATCACCTTACAAAGAGCGAAAGTTTCTGAATATAACAGAAATAAAGGCAGTGCTTTTTTTTGTGGGGAGGTTGTTTCTTGGTAGATTTTTGCTTTGGTTTGGTTTTTATTTTGTCTGAAGAGCTATCTGTGCTCCACAAATTGGGTGCCAGACTGGGGCAGCTTTTGCCACTGGTTTATTGTTTTTTTCCTCTCAGAATGCACTTTGGTGATGGAAATGGAGGTGTTTTCACTGTTTGTGCACATAAACACTTGTTTTTCTTGTGAAGCTTTTATCATCCACTCTTTATTTCTTCACAGTGATGCAAAACTAGTTATGTTTAAGACATGAGCCACTGGTTGATGTTCTATGTCGGGCTCCAGGCAGGTGTAGCAAGGACAGATCACTTCACTTGAGGGCCAAGGCCAAGCCTGGCACACCAGGAGCTGATTCCCATGGTAGTGTGCTACCTGCAGCTGGAAAAACACCCAAACCCATGGGCTCGCTGCAGGATGCTGCTGGGTATTTGTCATGCCAGGTGTGTAGAAATTAATGATTGTGTAACTCAGGTTTAGTTCTTTGAAGCTTTCTACCTCTGTGCTGCTTCTGTTCTCTTTAGACCTCTTTAATTCCATGCTCAATTCCATGTGCAGTGCCCTGACTTGGCAGTGAACTGGGAAAAGCAATACTTGGGATGTGGCTGTGAGCAAACAGAGGGTGGATGATGGCTCATTTTCTTCCAGAAAACATTCTGGATGGAGATGATGATTTGTTACAAGCTTTGAAAGCCAAGCGCTAGTGTGAGAGGGAGGCTCTGAATCCTCTGTGTGTGTTTGGGAATCCACTGGGACCAGGCCTGGCTTTCCCTCACCCCTGCACACACAACACGTCTGGGCTGCACAGCTGGGTTATTTTGTTACTTTTCCCCTCAAAGTCCCTCCTCTCTTGTTCCTGTGAGCCTCAGCGAGGCTTGGTAGTGGCGAGAAGTTGGAGGGTGCTCCCAGCACCTTCTGCTGCCTTGGTGTGAGCATTCACTGGGGTGGGGAGGGGGAATTCCAAAAGGATTTTCTCAGCTGTCACTGAACTTCTTAAGGGTTTAGTTCTTTGGGGTTTTGGCTGAGTCTTTTGGGTTCTGAACTAAAAATGGCAACGTTTGAATCCAGAATAGGCATATTTTTGGTGTTTTGTGTATATAGTCAAATGTAAACTAATATAATCGAGGTAAGTCAGGGGTAAATTAACAGTGATTAAATTTTATTGTTGATGATGCTGTTCCATGTGCTTTACCCTGTGTAGTGTTTGCCATGTCCGAGTCCATGAGGCTTTCCAGGTTGACAGCAAGGGTTGTTCGTTGCTGATGAATCCTGCGGTGGTGAATCCAGTCCTTACAGGGATCCCTGGCAGGGATCACAGTGTCCGGCACTCCAGGGTGGGTGTGGAGTTGGGGATGGTTCTGTACACTGGTTCATATTTTCCATGCTTTTTCTCTGTTTTGAAGAGAACTAATTCCCACTATTGGTGGGAATTATGGAAAATCTGGAACACTGGTATGGAAAAATACCGACAGCAACTGCTCATGAGAGCTAATCAAAGGAAATCAGATTTTACGAATATTTACTGCATTTATCCCATTCATTGGCCGAGTGTAGCTTCATGCAGGAATTAATTAATCCAATGGCCTTGCTGGCTGCTGCCCAAGGGATCATTTTTCTCCTCTCTCCCACCACCATCCCTGAGATGTGGGAATGGGGCTGGGGTGGAGGCTGAGGGGCAGACAGGCATCCTGTGGGAACAGGAGTGTCCTGCAGGGGCAGGACTGGGAGATCACAGGATTTGTGGCACAGACTGGCTCATTTTCAAGCCATCATTGCAGCATCACCAACACCCCCAGGCAGAGCCTGTAACATTGCAAGTTCTCATTTATTTTAGTTTCATTTTGACACATAGGTAGAACCACACAAACCACTTGCACACTGGGTCTGAAACATTTCAGATGCTCATTTGGTTTTTATTACTGCTCTTTTTGGATGTGCTGCAGTTCATTTGTTCCTCTGTCACCTTTAATTGCTCTGTAAACTGCTCCAGGGGTAGCCCAGTCTCTGCTTTAACTCTTCCTCTCTCTGCCTTTTGGGACAACTTTTCTGACAAATCTTGTGGCTTGCAAACATTTGCAAAGAATAAAATTCAATTTGTTTCAAAACCCACTTGGTTTTGCTGATTGTTGGGGTGGGAAAAGGAAACATTTGGGTTTATGATGTGTTTTAGACAGGTTTGGCTGCAAAAGGTAAGAGAGTTTCGCTTCCGAGTCTGTGCTAGATCGACTGGCCCAGGACAGCGGAGGTAAGGAACAACACAGGACAGAGGGTAGTTTGTCAGGAAGGAAGAATTTCAAGCTCCTAAACATCTGCAGGATTCCAGGCTTCCCTCAAGCCCATGCAGAATCCTCATGGGAATTCCCAGGGATTTATTTTCTGCACAGACTGTGCTGCTGATGCAGGATTTTTTCTTAGTGCAGCATTTCTTGCTCTTGGTGAAGCTCTGCAGTGCACCATGAGCTTTCCCTCGATTTTAACATCTTTTGTTTCTTCTGAGAGCTTGGCTGACTGGTGTTTTTCCTTCCTTGCAAATATTTGGAAAGCAGGAATTGAGGGTGGTTTCCACTCCCCTGGAAAAGTCCTGCAGCTTTTTCTAAGCACTGTGCAAAACCCCGGGGACTTTGTGACAACAGCAGAGTTAATGATGGGCATTGGGAATGAGGCCTCCAGCCATGAGGTATGTGGTGAAGGGAATTCCAGGAGCAATGCCATGGGATCTGTGGAGAAGGGATTACCAGAGGCTGGATGCCCTTCAGGCACATGCTGGAGGGAGTGATACTGGAGTGACCCCATTCTGTCCCTGGTAATGTCCCTGTTTGTAACTCAAACCCTCCATTGCCATACAAACTGGCTGCCCCCCACTGTTTATGACAGCAGGAACGGGATGTTTGACCACCTCCACTTCTCCCAGAAGGATAAATCTGGCACTGGAAGTTCCTCATGAAGAGGAGGAGAACGTGACCTCTTTACAGACAAGACAAGGGCTGCTCCTGTCTCCTCCCCAAACCTTAGGTAAGATTTGCAGATCGGGAACACTTTATGTAGCACTGTGCTCTTATAGGTTCAGAACCAGCTGGAAAGAAAGGTTTATTTTCTGTCAAATGGCTGTATTTTTTATGCATCCCCACGTCACTGTTCCACAGAGCACGTGGCTGTGGGAAAGGCCAGCTTCCAGCTTTCTGCTTCTTCCCCCAGAGCCCTGCCTAGGTGAGGTCACAGGAGGGGTGGTTCAGTAGTGGAACCTGGATTGCATTTCAGACTCTCTTTAAGAGTTACTGTCTTAAAGAAATGGTCTAAAATGTCAGAGCTTTAAATCTTTGTCCTCTTGCTGGGCCAAATAACGGAGGACACTCCTATCTCTCCAGCACTAACACCCTGCCAGGGTAAGCTAATCCTTAGTGTCCCACTGGAGCTGGGAGCAGCTTTTTAAGGGAGAAAAAGGTGTTACTCTACTGCAGCCAGTCGTGCTGCAGTATTGTGTAGGTTTTTTAGATTTATTGAAGCTTCTAAGAAAGGTCACCCACCCAAACAGCCCAGGCACAGCACATAGTACCTGAAAATTTTATTGAATCCACAGGGAAATGAGAAAAGCTCTGAAATGCAGCTGTGTTACATCCTTAATCCAACAGAAGTTTAGAGCACTTGTAGGAGAAGCTTCCTGTGG
Organism: Falcunculus frontatus; assembly: GCA_013398115.1. Lineage (NCBI taxonomy): Eukaryota > Metazoa > Chordata > Aves > Passeriformes > Falcunculus > Falcunculus frontatus. The sequence continues at coordinate 593,252 of VZRV01004674.1, forward strand.
GTCTGGGTGTTGGGTCCTGTCTCCATCTGGACATGGTTTGAATGCAACGCTCTGGACACATTTCCCCAGCAACCCCCCAGTTCATGTGGAGGAGCAGGAGGTTGGTGTCACCACCCCAAACTCCCTAAGCCATTTCTGTCTGTGCCATGGGGAATGTAAAATAAGGAGAATATTCCTGCTTTATGTCCCCCCAGCTGAATTCCCATGTACAACATGTATTTAGTGCACAAGCTGCGGCTGCAGGAGGCATTGGCCTCCCTAAACAGCCCCGAGCCAAGGCCTGGGGGGTGAGGCACACATTTCACACACTGACACGATGGAGAAATGCTTGGGAAGCAAGGAACAGTTCTGGGGTGCTGGGGATGGTGGTGGATGTAAAGCTGCTCTGATGTGTCACACACCTGTGCTGGGTGACAGGGCCAGTCCCTTCAGCCCCCCCCAGGGTTACGGGCATAGAGGGAGAAATAGATTATATATATAGATATATATACACACACATACACATATAGTATATATAAAATATATAAAATGTACACTATATATATACTATATTTTATATATAGTATAAAATTATATATTATCTCTATTATAAT
>VZRV01004674.1:593914-708431 GCA_013398115.1 Falcunculus frontatus
ATATATTAATTTTTATGTATTATATTATCTAATAATAATATAAAAATATATATGTCTATTTATAATATATAAAAAGAATATAATTATATATAATTTATATTTATGTATTTATTTATATATCTATATTATTTTTATATTTTAAAATTTTAGTATTTATATATTTATTATTATTATATATATTTGTATTTATTATTATGTATTATACCTATACGCATTATACATTATACATATATTTATAAAGCATATAAAAATTTATATAATTTTTTTATAGGGGTTTGTTTTGTTGCTCTCTGCACACTTTGGGCCGTGTCCCCCTGAGGACAAGGGGGGTGAGTGGGAAATGTTGGGCTCCGACTCATTTTTTGGTGTTGCTGTGGGAAGCTGGGAACAGTCACACTCCTACAAGGCCATGTGGGTTTGCTGATGTTTAACTTTTATTAAAACACATTGTGAATGTCATTAATTAGTCAAATAATCTGTTGGAGAACTTTACCTGACCATGGGTCTATGAAACTGCTTCATCTCTTCTCTCCCCATTTGCTATTTCAATAGTCCATACTCTATAAAGGAAATGTTTATTTAAACCCATCATTGTTCTAGATCTCAAACTGGCACCACTTGCTTAAAATATTGAAGATTTTTTTATTTCATGCCTTTCATTTTCCTAGGGGTTAATTTTAGTGGAAGATACACAGAGATGCTCAGCAGATCAATGGGATACACAGGTGATCCCTGCACTGAACTCCCAGCAGGGCTGTTCATTAGGGTGCTTGTGGAATAATTGCTTTTGCTGCTGTTCTCGAGCCCTGGAGATTTGTTATCAGTGAGGGATGGAGCAAACAGAGGGTTCCCCCTGCTTTTAGTGACCAGCTTGGCCAAACCATCTCCAATTAAGCCCATCAATTCCTACTTACTAATAATTAAGCTGGCTTTGAAATGATTGATTTAATAGTGCACTCTATAGCCGCTGTAACTCTCTACACGCTGTAGTAAATTGTTCTGATTGAAGTCTTTTCAGTCTAATCATTCTCAGCATCAATTTAAATAAATCATGCCTTGCTGTTCCTATGGTTTGGGTTGTCATCCTTAATCCTGGGGGACAAAGTTGTGCAAAGGTTCCCTGGCACCTGAACAATCCTTCAGACATAAACCAGTGATTAAATCTGGGACCAGGATTAGCTCCAGGCACACCCAGCCCCTCTGAGAGCTGGGAAACAGCTGAAAATTGAAGCTCATCACTCATGGGAAGAGCTCCCTGCTAAACTTTGCCCAAAGTATCCATTTGGTCCATGCCAAGATTATAAATTTCAAGCTTTTATCCTCAAAAATCCTCTCTCCAAGAGGAGTCGGACCCTGACAGCAATTTTGGGTAAGGTTAAGTGTTAATATTTTACCACCTCCAGGGCTGTTGACCTAAAGCTGCAGTTTGGTGAAATGTTCTTTAAAGGACTCTACCACAGCCCTGAATTTTGTCACTCTCCCTCCCAAGACTTCAGGAGTTCCATAAATTGCACAAAGGAGGCTTCAATTTAATTATCTCATTAAATTCAGCACCATCCTGCTCTTGTGAGATCTGCCTTACTAACAAACAGCACTTTCCGTCTTCCCTCGCTGTCTCCCACAAATTCCCAAGCACTTTCAGGATAATTCATTTAAGGGACCAGACATCCCAGGAAAATCAAAGGCAGCTGAAAAAATGTGTGAAAGCCCAAACTGCTGATTTTTTCCAGCATTGCTTCAGTGTTGCCATCTAGTGTTGCAAAATGATATCCAAGGAAACTGAAATCCAAAGGGGTTTATTCGTTACCATGGTTCGGTAGGAAAACTTCAACCTGCAGAAGATTTACATACACAAGAGCTGCTCTCAGAGATTTTTTAACAGCACACCAAAAACCCCAAGGATAGGAAGACACATTCCTAAAGACCAGCCAGGAACAGCATTGCTCCAAATTCCCAACACAAGGAGCTGGATCTGCCCTTGTTAATTAACATTAATAGTTTGTCTCACACCTGAAGTTGAAAATACACTGTAGAACCTTCACCAGCTTGCTATGGATTTAGTTACTCAGTGATAAGTTACTGAAAAACTACTGAAAGTTCATGATACTCACTCAGCCAAGGCAACCTTTTAACCTAAAGCTGATTCTGGAACTCTGGAAAATAAAAATCCTCCTAGAAAACAGCCTGCTTTTCCATGGTGAGGATGTTTGAGAACTGCTGGAGCAAGTATTTCCATCTGTTAACCAGCTTTAAGTACAAAAAGAGTTAAGGTAGAGCCCATTATTTCCAGACATTCTCCTAGGCACATAAAAAACCCTCTATGATTTTATCTAGAGGATGCAAACGATATTTTTTGGGGGAGTTTTCTTGGATTTAGAAAGTCAGGAGAAAAATCGTGACGTCACCTCTCGTGCCCTAAGCCATGATAAAATAATAAATATTTATCAGTAAATACAGCAAAGAGAGGTTGAGAGTGTAGAATTTGGCAAACAACGTTTTACATTATTACAAAAATGAAACCTGTCCTTGCAGAAGTTACGAATTAGTAATGAAAATGTTAAATGTGACAAATGCTCAGCTGGGAGCTCAGTTCCACTTGGATCAGGGCACAAACAGTTCTGTTATTATTCACTTTACAGCTTCTTCAGGCAGCTCAGCAGCTCCTCTTTATCCATGTGGTACCCACTCTTCTTCCACTCATCCCTCAGCTGCTGCAGTGCTGTCCCAATCTCCTTGCCTGAGGACACCCCCATCTTGCGGAGATCGTGGCCACTGACAGGGAAAGAGGGCACAGTCCATTCCTGCATTTCCTTCAGAAGCTGCTCTTCTCCTTGGTACTTCAGGAGCTCGAAGATCTTGGAATTGGTGTTAGCTTCCCTAGACTAGGAGAAAAAAGGAAAAAAAGAGAGGGGTCACTGTGAAACAGCAGGAACAGCTCCAAGTGTGCTCAGCATTGTGCTATTCCCACTGCTCCTTGTTAGGCAAGAACTAGTGGATGCCAGGATCTCTCCTGCCTCACAGGTTTTAAAACTGAGTCTTGGAGGCTCTGGGAGATCCTTGGAGACTCCCTGAATTCCATGTAATAGCTGTAACTCTTATCCATCAGCTCTCCTGTGCAAGATATGCCTGGCCATGCAGAGTGGTTCTTGCCCTAAGTCTCAGGGAGATCCTTGGAGACTCCCTGAATTCCATGTAATAGCTGTAACTCTTATCCATCAGCTCTCCTGTGCAAGATATGCCTGGCCATGCAGAGTGGTTCTTGCCCTAAGTCTCAGGGAGATCCTTGGAGACTCCCTGAATTCCATGTAATAGCTGTAACTCTTATCCATCAGCTCTCCTGTGCAAGATATGCCTGGCCATGCAGAGTGGTTCTTGCCCTCAGTCTCAGGTGCTGCTCTGGAAGTGCAGAATTCACCTGGAAATGGGAATTAACTTTGCTGTGGAAGAACATCACAGGTTGCCCAAGGAACAGTGGGCCTTGGGAAGAACACCAGGAATTGCACCGATTTTCCATACGCAACTCAGAGCTGAATTTCACACAAAAAAAGCCAAATTCCCCCGAGGTCCAGGTTCCGTTTCATACTTCAATAGGACAGTACAGCAAACTGCCAGTCCCAGGTAAGGTCACAAGAAACTGATGATGGAATGTGACATTTTTCCGCCTGACTGACTTTTAAATCAGTCCAAAAATTGCTACAGAACAAGGGTGCTGCTCAGAACTGCTAAAATACAGTGGGTTTGTTTTCTATGAATCTCTTAAAAATTAATTCAGGTCACAGTGAAGCCCCAGATGAAGCAATCTGGCACTTACATCCATCAGGAAGTCCTGGTATGGTCGAAGTGGTTCTGGCCCCGGGCCTTTGGTTAACTCGTGCCTGTGCTTCACCAAGAAAAGGCCAAGGTTTTTTTCTTCCTTGGAGATTTTCAGCCTCAGATCCAGGTTTGTGACATCATCCTTCCCCTTGAACAAGGATGCCAGGACAGTCATGGGTTTTGGAGACAGATTTTGGATGTTTTTAGTGACTCTGGCAAATTCCTCTAAATTCCCATCAAGTGGTAGCCCTAAAAACACAAGAAGTGCCAAGAAGTGTTAATAAGAAAAGTGGATGTTAACACAGGAAAAAAAATCTAACTTCTTTCTGTTTTATCCCAAGTTTGATCTCACTTTGCCACAAAATTCTGTCTGTATAAGGTACAGGAGTAAGAAATCAATCTTCATTTCACTTTACCTATGTACTGGGCAATATCCAGCTCGTACATAAGTTGAACCAAGTGATTGACGTGGTTTCCAAGAAGAATTTTTTTCAGTTCCACCCAAATCCTTTCTCCTGATATTCCAGCCAAGCCTTTGGCATTTTCTTTAATTGCTTGCAGTGTATTAGGTTCATGATCTCCAGCTTCCTCTGCTATTCTTCCATAAAATCTGCCAAAGAAAACCGCTGGATGTTAGATTAGAACAACTACTCCACTTACAATCATAAAATCATTTAGGTTGGCAAGGAAATATGACAACTACAACTCTTCTTACATCACTGGTCTCTTTCTGCATGTTTCTGAAGCCTTTTACAGTTTATTTATCAAGGAAAGGAAAAATCTGTTACCTGAAGTATCTCAGGATTCGTAGATAATCTTCTTGTATTCTCTCAGCTGCCTTCCCCACAAATCTGATTTTCTTGCTTTTCAGGTCTTCATAGCCATTAAAGAAATCATACAGCGTCCCATCCAAACCTAGAAAAAATGAAAAAATAGAAGATGATGAATTTACAAATGTGGCTGACACAATGAAACACTCTCATTTGAAAATCTGGAGAAGCTGTGTGATTTGACCTGGTCTGTGAGATCATCTCATGTATTTGTACAGACCTTTGAGGCACAGACAGAATTCACTGGCAAAACCCAAACTTCACTGCTTCATCTACATAATTATTTTTCAAATTCACCTAAGAACATGGAGTTGACAGTGAGATCCCTCCTCTCAGCATCCTTGTGCCAGTCAGTGGTGAACTCCACCTCTGCGTGCCGTCCATCGGTGACAACATCTATTCGGAGAGTGGTAATTTCAAAATTCTGTTCATGGAGCTGCAAATCCCACAGACAGCGTTACTTCAGCACAGCCATGAAATCAAATGCAAAAGCTGCTCATTTTCTCAGCCCTGTGTTTGTGTACAGTGAGGGGACACATCCACAGCAACGTGTGCTGGGTTTTCATGGAGAGCTGACAATCGAGAAACACAAACTTCTGAAAATAATCTTTACATTATTTATTTTCTACAGAGCCTGCAGAAATCTTCCTGCAGGAGATGGACTAAGAGCAAGGTAGAGGAAACAGAGTTTGAGAAGAAATCAGGAGCAGGAAACATTAGGATCTGTGTGGGCAGCCTATATTATCTATTCTGGTGATGACACAGCAGCATTACAATATGATAATTACTTGAATTCTACAATGAATAATCAAAAAAATCACTCCATGCTTTAAAGCAACGTTTCATTTAAACCCTTGCTGTCATACTTTAACAAATAAGGAGCAAATTTTCTACTGGACATGCTGCACATCCAAAGACAGGTAGAAAAGATCCAAACAAATCACAAACCAACCCTGGCAGTGATGGTTCCATGTTTTTCTCCTTTGTTATTGATCAGACGAACCCCAGCTGCTGTGAACATTTCCTTCATCTCTGCTGGTGTAGCTGTGGTGGCAAAATCGACGTCTTGTGGTGTCACTCCGCTCAGTAAATCCCTCACAGCCCCTCCTGCTATTCTCAGCTCATAGTTCTTCTTCTCAAACAGTTCTGGGAAGGAAAGGAGGAACCACAAAGCAATGTCTCACATAAACCCATGGCACAATCAGCCATAACCTGCCTTCTCCCAAAATTCAGATCATGGATGTAGGAATACACACAAATATGCAGGGAGCAGCAAATACTTCACAGCTTCATGCAAAAGGCAGTAATTCGTGGCACAGATGGGCACCCACAGGTGTTTTCCCTGACATTCTGATTTATTTTTCTGAAGGTTTTCTAATAACCTAAATATTGGCAGGTCGCTAATTGGTCCTGGGGACTCTGGGCTGGGGATCATTTTGAACAGTCAGGAGATGACAAGGAAAAAGTATTCAGATTATTTATGGCAGAGCACAGTGAGCCGTGAACCCAAAATTCTCCAGGAACAGCTGAGCATCACGGAATCGGCCTACAACGGGGAAAACGAGCTCTGACATGTCCCTGGAGACGGGGTGAGGCCTGGACAAGGCGCTGGGAGCAGAAAAATGCTCGGGAGGAACTTTTCACCAGGGCATGGAGCGACAGGACAAGGGGGAACGGCCCTAAGGTGAGAGAGGGTAGGTTTAGATTAAATATCGGAATAGATTCTTCCTTGTGAGGGACTGGGATGGAATTCCCAGAGAAGCTGGGGCTGCTCATCCCAAGGACAGGTTGGACGGGGCTCGGAGCAGCCTGGGACAGTGGAAGGTGTTCCTGGGACAGTGGAAGGTGTCCCTGCCCATGGCAGGGGTGGTCCTGGATGGGTCCCTCCCATCCCGAACCAGCCCGGGGCTGCCCTCAGGGACACTTTTCGGGCCTCCCCACCCCGCACTCACCGGCCACGCTGCGCAGCCCCGGCGTGAAGAGCGCCTGGAACTGCGGCGCCTGCAGCCTCATGGCGCCGCTCCCGCCGTGCCGCCGCCGCAGCAGCCGCAGCCCGGCCCTGCGGGGCACAACCAAGAGCTCAGCCCACATCTGCGGGGCACGGCCGCTCCCGCCGCCCCGGCCCCGCCGCCCCTCACTCACCCACCCACCCGCGGGGCTGCGGGCCCTGCTCCCGGATCGGCGGCGCCGGGCGATGAGCTCAGAGCCGCGCCGGGCTCCGGGAGGCGGCACCGCCGGGCCCGGCCCCGCCCCGCCCCCGAGCCCTCAGCGAGTGCGATTTGTAAAAAAAAAAACTCAATAAAAGACATGAGAGGTTTATCGTGGCTTCGTCTCGGTTTAGAGAAAAAGATTTACAACGGGAAAGCGAGTTATAGCAGCGAAAAAAAAAAGTAATTTGGTAATGGCAAAATAACTGGTCCTGATGAGAAAAACTCGGTAGCATTTAAATGTTCGAATCGTAGAATCACAAAGTCATCATCCGGCCCTCTAAGACCATCAAGTGCAGCTGCTCCCCAGCACTGCCAGGCTCGCCACCAAACCCTGTCCCCAAGTGCCACATCCACNGGTGAGAGAGGGTAGGTTTAGATTAAATATCGGAATAGATTCTTCCTTGTGAGGGACTGGGATGGAATTCCCAGAGAAGCTGGGGCTGCTCATCCCAAGGACAGGTTGGACGGGGCTCGGAGCAGCCTGGGACAGTGGAAGGTGTTCCTGGGACAGTGGAAGGTGTCCCTGCCCATGGCAGGGGTGGTCCTGGATGGGTCCCTCCCATCCCGAACCAGCCCGGGGCTGCCCTCAGGGACACTTTTCGGGCCTCCCCACCCCGCACTCACCGGCCACGCTGCGCAGCCCCGGCGTGAAGAGCGCCTGGAACTGCGGCGCCTGCAGCCTCATGGCGCCGCTCCCGCCGTGCCGCCGCCGCAGCAGCCGCAGCCCGGCCCTGCGGGGCACAACCAAGAGCTCAGCCCACATCTGCGGGGCACGGCCGCTCCCGCCGCCCCGGCCCCGCCGCCCCTCACTCACCCACCCACCCGCGGGGCTGCGGGCCCTGCTCCCGGATCGGCGGCGCCGGGCGATGAGCTCAGAGCCGCGCCGGGCTCCGGGAGGCGGCACCGCCGGGCCCGGCCCCGCCCCGCCCCCGAGCCCTCAGCGAGTGCGATTTGTAAAAAAAAAAACTCAATAAAAGACATGAGAGGTTTATCGTGGCTTCGTCTCGGTTTAGAGAAAAAGATTTACAACGGGAAAGCGAGTTATAGCAGCGAAAAAAAAAAGTAATTTGGTAATGGCAAAATAACTGGTCCTGATGAGAAAAACTCGGTAGCATTTAAATGTTCGAATCGTAGAATCACAAAGTCATCATCCGGCCCTCTAAGACCATCAAGGGCAGCTGCTCCCCAGCACTGCCAGGCTCGCCACCAAACCCTGTCCCCAAGTGCCACATCCACACGGCTTTAAATCCCTGCAGGGATGGGGACTCCAGCACTGCCCTCTTCAGTCTGGGACCCAAAACCCCAGCCTGTTCTGCGGAGCAGGTACCTTATCGGTGATAACTGATTATTTACAGCTCTTAGTGTACAGCTGATAGTGTCTAAATGCAGTTGAGATCTTGCCCACGTCGAATTACACCCATTTTCACCAATTTGGCAGGAGCTTTCTTAATTCTAGCCCTCTCCCCAAAGCCCCTCCAAGCCTGTGTCACCTGCACATTAATAACTTGGATTCCAGGTTGTTACTGAGGGTGAGTCCTCAGCCTTCTTCTCATCCTTCCTATAACTCCATCACATATGGCCCCACTTTCTGCAGGGTCTTCCCTGGGCCCTGGGGTTGGATTCTGTTCCCTCTCCTGTTTGTGAGCCTGTGATACCATCACAGAGTCATGGAATGGGTTGAGCTGGAAGGAACCTTAAAGATCATCTTGTTCCAACCCCATGCCATGGGCAGGGACACCTTCCATGAGCCCCATCCAGCCTTGAACACTTCCAGGGATGGGGCATCCACAGCTTCTCTGGGAATGGAAAAGTTATCTGACCGTATGGATCACAGCTCAAAGCTCTCAGCACAGTATTAGGAGGCTGGTTTTGCTCTTGTACTGTAACTTCTCAAAATGCTACTGGTGTCTGCATGGCTGTATGGCAAGGGCTTTGGACAAGATGGCATAAAAAGCTGGACAGAACATGCAAAGTTTCCCAGCAATGTTTGGGTTTGATTTTCTAGGGGAAGAACAAATTGGGGTATAAGCAGCGTGACTGTAGGTTCTTTGGAGTCAGTCAGCACATTCCTGCTCTTGAAAAGTCATTAGAGAGTTCTCAGACCATTGTGTGTAATTAACCCTCAATAAATAAAATAAACCCGTTTCTGGGCTGAACTGTGCTTGGATGGAGCCTTCCACACTGTGGTTAAACCCACAGTTCCCTTTTTCAAGGCGTGCTTATCTCCCTTGTCTTCTGCCATCACTTCTGAGGTACCAGTCCTGTTGGTACTCGAAAGGCAGCAGTTATAAAAGAAACCCCCAGGGACAGCAGCCAGGGGATGGGGAACAAACGGAGCCGACTCTTCACAGGACTTCGAGATCCACAGGTAACCTCCTGGGGTGTCTGCTGTGTTCTGGGTGTGCCTTGTGCTTGCTTTGAAGACTGCAAAGGTCCTGCTCTTCAAAGTCAGTTTACACTGGGAAAAACACCTGGAATCTGCTTCTTGGTTGCTTGTGAGCTATTGGCACACTTCATCTGGAAGGGAGAAAATTGTTGCCTTTAGGAGGCTGTTTCCTATGCTTTGGATTTCTACTGTCCTTCTAAAAGGAGTGTATTCCCCGTGCAATGGGAACACCCCCTCTACCCTCTGCTTATTGCTTTTTACCTATATAACCAAAACATAATATAATCAAAACTTTTATTTGTCCTGAAAACTTACTATATCCATTTTTTGTGAGGAGCATAATCCTCTCGTGGACTTCTAGTTACCATCTTTACTTGCATACACTTTTTTTGATTCTCTTTTCAGCAACTTCTCCCATGAAACAGGGTATCACAGACTGCAATTTGTTCTTAGGGGTTGTGGTCTTACACAGCTGCAGAAATATATCTTCCAAAAGCTGTGCTTTCAGTCTTAGTCTGGCAGCAAGAAAAAGAAAAAATAGCATTTTGGAAAACAAAGCAAGAAAAAAATAAGCTGAAAAGAACAGGATAATAATTTAAGACTAATCTGCATTACAGTATCATTTTATATCCAGTTTCAGTTCAGTAATGTGCTGCTCAGAAAATATAAGATCATGCAAGCTTTTAGGCAGCAAAAGAAAAAGAAGATCTTTACGATCTTTCTGTTAGTACAGGGAAAAGAAAAATCAGAACCCTTAACTTTTTGTGGACAAATTAAAAAAAGAAAAATCTACAGGTAGCCAAACTTACTTTAAATAAACCCAAGGGAGAGTCAGCTGTTGTAGTTGTGGTAGTACCTGAAACCAATACACCAACATTATTCAAGCAGATGTGAATCCTAAGCACTTGCAAAACATGAGGCTTTTTGAAGATATTTTTTAAAAGAATGTATTGAAGTCATTGTTTTTTTTTTTTTTTTTTTAAAAAGAGTGAGCGCTCTCAACAGTGAAACTAATGAAGCTTCTTTCCCAAAGTTGGTTTTTATTTTCAAGGATGCGAGGATAATGAATTTCTACTTCTAAACAGAGAAAAAAAGTTATTAGAGTATTTAAAAGTCTCATCAGGTAAATGAAAGGGTGTTTCTTGAAGCAGCAAAGGAAGCCTGATGCCAGTAGTTTGTGCAGGCATAAATGTGTGCTGTGAAGAATCTTTGTCCCATTGTCCATGATTTGCTCCATTTTGGAAGAACCAAAATGCCTGGCCGAGATGTCTTTCCATAACCCAGTGTACAGAAAATCAAAGCCTGGCTCCCCAGGAGTAATCCATTAGCAAACTCCTGAGTTTCAGCTGGCCTCATGCACATTTGGGCTGTCAGGAAAGCAGAGAGGCACCAAATGTGAATGTAGATAATGAGGGGGCTTGGACATTACAAACAGACTCTACTGTAGATGATGTGTCATTTTAATGAACTCAGCACTCAGACTGCATTTTGAAAAATAGTTACTGTACAGCAGAATTATTCCAACTGTGATCAGTGGGAGTGCTTCCAGTCCCTGGGTTATTCCTGCTCATTACCATTGGAAAATATTATGTTTTCCATCTGAGCAATTGCTGTAGTGCCCCAGGGAGGCAGTGAGATTGGGCTGGGAGGGTGCATTTCTCTTCAGTAAAACATTTTGGAAAGCTGCTGTTCTTGATGCCATATTCATATTAGGTTATACATGAATGATTACACAGAGATGTTTTTTTTTCTCCCAGTAATTCATGAAACAATCCATAGGAAAATGCTGGGTTTAAGCATTAAAAAATGTTGTTCATTTAAATTAGAAACAAACAAAGCCGTTTCTCTTACACCCAGTAATTAAGGGTGGAGAATTAGCCTTGAGGTGAGCACTGACTGTGTCTTCAGAGAGCTTTATTGGAGCAGTAACTAGAAAGTAAATCTCAGTAAGCAGCTATTTTATATAGAGTGGGAGCTAAAAATATGGGTATTTCTGTTCTTGGAGGAAATGGGACTCTCCCCAAAGCCAATATACACGAACCTGACTCACCTTCCATGGAGAAATGCTCCAATTCCATGGCTGCTCTGAGCATCTCCAGGAAGGTTTGAAACCAGCAGCTTTTCAGAGAGGGCTGGCAAAGGGAGCAAGATGAAATGTGCTCACTGGTACCTATATTAAATTTAGCTCCCACAAGAAGCATTTTCCTGCAAGAAAAGAAGAGTCTGTCCCTGCAAGGCAGCAGTTTCCCTCCTTTGATCACAGGGATAGATCATGATCCTTGCTTTGTGTGCTTCACCCCTGGGATTGTGTTCGTTTTTAGCTCCTGTGAAATGGTGACAAGACACGAGTGCTGATGCCTGGCTGTGCCCATCCACCATCCAGAGATGATGGCCAGCGGGGTGCGAGTTCTTCTGCTCCTCTTTTGGACAACGAACACACCTCAGGGTGCAGGAGGTGAGGAGTTCCCAGCTGCCAGGGTGGAGCTTTAGCACTGGAGGGTGCCCCTCCGTGTGTTGGGCACTGTTCTACACGTGGATAAGCAGTCCTTGGCATGCCATGAGCCCAGGACCAGGGATGACCATCGCTGTCCTGCTTCCTGGGACAGCTCTACCCTTTCCCAGACAGATTGTTCCCGATTGGTGCCTGGTTTGCTTTGCCAGGGAAGAACCACGAGTCATGGAGACACAACTTGTGCCAAGTCCTCTGGGCTGGGCAGTTCAGGGTGGTTTTCTGAGCCGTTATTGGGGCAGTTTTCCTACTGCAATGTGTGTGCTTGAAAACTGAACTCCTGGGCATCAAAGGTTGGAATCACGGGAGAAGTAGGGGCAGATCGTGGAATCCCAGAATGGTTTGGGTTGGAAGGGACCTTAAAGCCCATCCAGCCCCATCCCCTGCCATGGGCAGGGACACCTTCCACCGGACCAAGGTGCTCAGAGCCCCATCCAGCCTGATCTTGGACACTCCCAGGGGTGCTGATGTCCCTCATCTGCCTTGGATTTGGCAAATAAGGGCGGGCAGGCTCTGAAGAACTGGAGGGGAGCAGATTGATTATTTCACTGCCCTGCTATTTATATGCTAACATTTCCCACAGCATGAGCTCCTCCTCATTTCCACGGGAGCTCCAGGAATCCTTCTTGCCCTGTCATTTTAAATTATCGTTCCCATCCTTCTGTGTTTTCTTCCATTTGTGCTTAATTCCTCTGTTCATCATTTTGGTTCTGCTCTCACATGCAACCTCTTGTGGCTGTCAGCCTTGTCTCTGAAAGCCCCCCACGTTACCCTCTCCTGCAAGGAGGGGAGAATTGTTCATGCAGATCATCACTCCATCAGCCCCGTTTCTTATGTGTCTGTGTGACAATGAGGACCAAGATGAAAAACATGAACCTAATTAACAAGCCAAATGTAATAGATCATAGTAATTCTCAAGTTGAAACTGTTGTAAAAATTCATTTTTTAAGCTAAGTTTTAGTAAACTCTTATTTGATGGGGTTTTGGTTATTTAAAGATATGTTTTTCAAATATTAGCAACATTTTATAAGGAGCTATTGAGAGAATATAATATTGAAACGAAATGATTTGCTTGTATTGCTCACTGCTTGCGAACAGGTATTGCTCTAAACAATTCACTGGATTGGATATTCATGGATATTTCTGTTTTCTCCCTTCCAGTTCAGGTTTTCCCACCCGTTAACTTCACCCTCACAGTCTCTGCATTAGCACAAGTGCTGTTACACTGGAAACCAAACCCTGCTCAAGAACAAAACAACTCCACCATTAGATACGATGTGAAAATCCTGAGCCCTGTGCCTGAAGAGGTAAGATAAAAAATAAATCAAGGATCCTAAGAAGGCTAAATCCCTGCTGTTCCCTTTTATCTAAACACACACGTTGAGCACTGCAGAGATTCCCTCTCAGCCATCCTTACGGACACAGCTCTGCTGGGACGAGCCTTGGGAACTGCAGTTTTCATCTTGAGGGGATGATGGATCCTGGCTTTAAGTACCAGCTCCCCATTCAGCTCAACTCACTGAACTCACCCCAGTGTCTGGCTGAGTCTTTGCAGGTCCCGTATTTTGTCTCCCATCCCCTGTGGTGTTTATCTGATATTTTTAATTTCAGTATGACACCTGGAGGACTCACAGTGTCCGAACAGTGGCGCTTCACAATGGCTTCTCCGCGTGCGTCCGCAGCCTGCTCCTCCAGGAGGACCTTCAGATGGGCAGTGACTGGGTGAAGGGAAAGCTCCCTCCTCTGCCAGGTCAGAAAAACCCAGGGAAGGGCTGGATTTTGTGTTCTGGAATAAAAGAATAAAAGGAATAAAAGACTATGGAGTAAAAGGGAATATCAGCCATGATTGTCTATCATCTTTCATCCACACAAATAATTTACTTTCCTTCATTAGTTCCATGTTCCATGTTCATTAGTTCCATTAGTTTCCTTCATTAGTTCCATGTTCATTAGTTCCATTAGTTTCCTTCATTAGCTCCTTTTTCTTTTCTGGTAAACAGACAGAAGTTCTCTTTTTTATTACTTTACTAAGAGAAGAATTCACATATTTTCTTCTTAGAAATCATCCCCATAACAGCAGCTGAATTCCTTTGAACATTTTCCACTTTTCAATTACTTTCCTGGCTACATCCTGGTCCGTGGACTAAGCATTAAAAGGTGACAGGTTTGGTACTTTAAAATAAAAATACAGCATTTTCTGCTCTACCTGCTACAAAAGGATTTAGCCCAGGCCTTTCTCTACCGCAGTGGAGCCTGGAGTAGAGTCTGGAGGTGCAAACTGTCAATAACACCTATAAAATTTTCTAGCAATGCCCTGCCAAGGCTGACTTAACCCGCTGTGGTGCACCTGAGGATATTGTTGCCTCGTTACACATGGAATACACAGTGTTATGTGGCACAGCTTTGCTTACTCTGATGGGGAATCTCCATCCTTCCCAACTCCCAGACCTGTGTGATAAGGAAGAGAATTGGATGCAACAGACACCGCTGTAATGGAATCCAAGGGTTTTAGCAGCAGAAACTTGTTATGATTTTTTGCGGTGAGGTTTTCTTTCTGCTCTGTAATTCCTTGCCTCTCCAGGTGCTGCAGAGACCTCTGTCACCAACTTGTCCTGTGTCACTCACATCTCCCTTCCTGGCAATGTCTCTCTCCGTTGCACTTGGCTCCCTGGCCGAGGGGCACCAGAAGACACCGAGTACTTTCTGTTTTACAGGTTGGTGTTTTCTCCTTTTCCAGCCAGCAGTGGATTTCTGTAAGAGCACCCTGTCTCACTGTGGGAGTTCAGCTCTCCGCACAAATGTTGGTTCTTATCTTCACCTCTGGGAAGTTTTACCTCGAGTCCGAACAGATGAGAAACACCTGCAGATGTTGTTTCAAGTTGTTTATTTCTTCTTATCTCTAACTTGTTCTGAGCTGTGGCTGCATGTCTGATGCCGGCCGAAACCAAGCGGGGACTGCCCAGTCTTGGGCCGTCCCTGTCCTTTTTGTGTCCTTTCCAAGGTTCAACCATTCTTCACAACGTATTTATTATTTACTCTTTTATACCAATTAATTTGCACCTATTCTAGACACGTAATTTCTACCTCTTTTTCATTCTACCAATCATTTTGTGCCACAACTACCAGAGAAGATGGAGGAGAAGGAGAAGAAGAAGAAGAAGAGGGTAACGCCCAAAATCCTCCATCTTAAACCCTTCATCCTCATGTTAAAAATTCTAAAGTCTACTTTATTACCTTGTGAAATACTAAACCACTACTCATTTTCACTCTCTCGTGGTTTGCAATGACTCTTGCAGTGTTGGTAACTTTCCCATGGGCTAAGGTCAAAGACAGTGTTATTCTGGGCTTCTTGCCAGGGCCTGGGACCCTCTTGCCAGGGCTCCTGACCACCCAGGACAGCCTGAAGCATGCCCTGACCTCCCACGGCAGCCAGAGGCGTGCCTTGGACTCCAACATCTCACCAGCGTTTTGATTTAGGTATGAGACACACACCGAGGAGTGTCGCACTTACATCAAGGACAAGTGGAACAGGAACACAGAGTGCAGATTTTCGAGTACTCAGATTAAACCCGGGGAGATTGACAACCTCATTGTCATACACGTTAACGGCTCCAGCAAACGTGCTGCAATCAAGCCTTTTCAGCAGTTATTTAACCAAAATGCCATCGGTGAGTAGGAATACATTAAAAAAAATATCGAAAATGTCCAGCAGGATTGTCAAAAGGTTTGTGAGGAAATTCTGCTGGATTGAGTGGTTCTTGGTGCAGGTGAAAGGAGGTGTTGATTTTGTGTAGTCATCTTAAGGAAATTGGAGGAGATAACTGGATTGTTTTAAATAAATCTGATTTTAATCACCTATTTTAAATTATAAAATGACAAACCTAAAAGCTAGTAAAGGCAATTAGTTATTCTGTAATTAGTTATTCTGTTTGTTAGCCAAAGCATTATTCCCAGTATTAATTTTCAGTTGATTTAGTTGATATAGCTTAAAACACAGTTTTTATTACCCACTTAAAACACAGTTTTTTATTACCCAGCTTAAAACACAGTTTATATTATATTTAATAATATAATTATTAAAATTATATTTTTACTATTTTATTTTGCAGCCTTTCTTTAAAAGGAGTAAGTCTTTAAAAGGAGCAAGGTCAAGTTAACCATGTCCTGTAAAGGAAGGCATTAGAGTATGGAATAAAAGGGAATATCAGCCATGATTGTCTATCATCTTTCATCCACACAAATAATTTACTTTCCTTCATTAGTTCCATGCCTTTTTCTTTATTGGTAAACATACAAAAGTTCTCTATTTTACAACTTCACTAAGAGAAAATTCACATATTTTCTTCTTAGAAATCACCCCCATAACAGCAGCTAAATCCCTTTGAATATTTTCCACTTTTCAGTTACTTTCCTGGCTACATCTGCATTTTTTTTTCCTGGAAATCAAGTTTTCCTAACTGTTCTATCATTAATTTAATATTTTTGTGGAAATTAATTTAATTAAATTCCTCTTCCCCCCAGTAATGTAGTTTTCCTAAACTTTAAAGTGGGTTTTCCAAACTGTTTTCCCTATAACTATTAACAGCAATGTAGTTATTCCTCCTAAATCCTTATCTTTTCAGTCCAAAATGGGAAATAAATTCAATAATTATAGGTCCTTGGAAACACTCTCAGGTTTTAAAATGCTCCAGTTTTCAGTATTTAAACCTGTCTCTATAAATAACTCACCAGTACAGTTTTCTTGTTGTAGAGAAAGTGAATATTCCCAGAAATATCAGCATATCCCTGGAGCAAAATGATCTCCTGGCCACGTGGGAAAAGCCAATTTCTCCTTTCCATGAGGAATGTTTTGAATATGAATTTTATCTCATCAACCTGAAGTCAGATAACAAGCAGGTAATTGCTCCTCCAGCATCTGAGATTATCCAGCATTCCTGTCCTCTGCAGCTGGAATTTGCCTTCCTCTCTTCCTCAATGTCTTTTATATCTGCAACCAACCATCCCCAAGGAACTTGGGAAAGCAGGGCAAAATTGAATTTATTCAGTTTATGCATCTGGGTGCAGAACAGTTTTTACCATCTTGAAAATCCTGCATTAAGAATCTGGAGGAAGGATGGAAAAATGAGGCATTTTCCAGGAATTTTCCTTGGAATATTGGTGCGTTAGGAGAAGTTACAGCTATAAAAACAGAGATCTTACCTCCAAAGCAAGGCCAGGTGCTCACAGTTAATAAAAACAATAAAAAGGACATGGCTAAAGTTTGTTTGCTGAATGGCTGCGTCTTAATTAATCTCCAACAGCCCAATATTGTTTTCCTAACAGATACTGAGGATCTCCTCCAACAGCTTCCGGCTGCGGGTTGATGTCAGCAGCAGGTATTCCATACGGATAAGGGCCAACCACAACCACATCTGTCGTGCCAGAGGAGTCTGGAGTGACTGGAGTGAAATCATTTATGTTGGTAAGAATTCCCATTACTCCGTTGCTGGGGAGCAAATGCTCCCTAATCAGGAGCATGTGCAGCATCCAGGAATTGTAATGGGAAATGGGAAAATAGGGATTCGAGGGAAAAACCTCATTTGTTAATGCCAAGGGGATTTAAATCTGTTCCATTAAAAATTAAAAAACTGCTTGAAAGGAGGATTGGTTTTAGACAGTGCTTTGTGATTTTTTTTCAGAGGTTTTTAAACTTAAACTCAAGGCTTTAAACTCAAGGCCTTTGCTTGCATCACTTCAGTGTTCACAGGTGTGTCCCTGCCATCACTGTGATGTTCATGCTGGAAATTAACAGGAGAAACCACATCAACCATTACTTTACTGAAATTATCTCACCCCTTCAATGCTGAGGGAAAAAAGAGCATGGTTTTAGCATCTTCGGAGCAGGATCATTTGGCCCACTCTGTTTTGTATTTCCTGCTTGCTGAACCAGTTGTTCTGGAAATAACAGTTCCTTTATCACAGCCCGTTATCAACTGTTTGTGCTTAGACATCCTCCTTTGCTCTTATCTTTGCAGTTTCTTAACTTCCTTGTTTTCACTTAAAAAATGCTCTCTTACACTCTCCTGTTTACTACATTTCCCCTCTTGCATCAGGAACTCAAATCTTCAGTGTTTTGCCTCCTTTCTCCAACACATCTCCTTGACTTCCTCACCTGGCTCACGCAGCAAACATGGAAAATTCATTCTGATGGCAAAAAATAATTGGTCTTCCACAAAAATTTACTTAAATCACAACAATATCCAAGGACAGGACCACTTAATTCAGTTTTTCTTGTGGAAAGGAGTTTTTAGACGCTTGTTGCAGTTCATTGGCACAATACAGGTTCCTGCCCAAGCCACTTTCTCAGCCACTTGTTCCCTCCTTCACATCAAAAGAAAAGAAAATTACTGTTGAAAGCAGAAATTCAGTGCCATGGAAACTCTTTCTTGGAGCTCTGCATTTAATTTCTTATTCTGGGTACCAAGTCTTCAACGTTTTCATGTTAATTTGTGATCTGAATAGAACCACAGTAAGCAGCTGATGAAATATTTTAAAAGAATGTGTTTCAAATAATCTGTGCTAAAAGAATAGATTTAATTTCTTTTTTTCTTTTATTGAAATTCAGGGCAGAATAAACTGGAGGATTCCATGGCCTGGGTTCTCACTCTGCTTTGTGTGTCCATGTCCTGCACATTCCTGCTTGTTGCTATCCTATGCAAAATGTAAGTATTAGCATATTCTTTTAATTACAGTATAACTCAGGACCAGTATATTACAGTATTATTATATTACAGTAGAACCACACAAGTGTGGGGGGATGTCACCAGCTTTGCTTAATTCTGAGAAAAAGCTGAGTTTCCCTAAATATGCAAAGCACAAATAATCAGCCTCATTAATTATCAATAATAACATTCAGCAGAATTGGTGGGGTAAGAGAGTTATTAATTTAATCTTGTACAACAAACCTGAGTGAGGTGAATTTGTTAAAATTTGTTAAAAATCTATTTGTCCTTATCCCATTTCTTTACTAATTACACCTGATTGGGTCAGTGGTTTCCCCAGAAATCTTCACTGATCCCTGGTGAAAGCTGCTCAGAGCATCCCTCATGGCCAAAATATCCAGGCCCCTGGTGTTTGCTTTGAGTATTTGAAATATTGAATTTATTTTTAATTATGCAGAGGCTCTGGATGCCAAATAGTAAAGGCAGAGGCCAAACTCCCCAAATGTGCAGTGAGGAAGCCCAGTTACACTTTGGATTTGTGTCTAATCACGAGTGATGAATTAAGGAATCCTCGTAATTAGAAGCTTTTCCCCTGAAACATGCAGCAAGCAGCAATTACCAGTCCACAATAAACACAGCTCCCACTAATGGAAGTGCTAATTCCTTATTCATTTTAGTGCCTTGTTATTTATTGGTCATCCCCATGCATCCCTGGCTCTTTTCCTCTCCATGCTGAGTTTCCTTTTTCCAATAAAGGTCTTGTCTACAGGAGTGTTACAAGAGGATAAGTGGTGTTAACTCAGCCTGTGTAACCTGCTCTTAGGGCAATGGAACCAGCAGAGCGGTGCTCAGGAAGGAATCCTGGTAGGAAGAGGGCAGATGAAGTCCCCAGGGAGTTTGTTCATGTCGAGTGTCACTCCCTTGTCCCCAGCTATGCAGCCCTGATTTATTGCTGGAAATCCCCAAACTGCTCTTGCTTACACGATTCTTTTATGGGCTGACCTGCAGCTGGGGATCCCCTGCTCCAGCAGCATCTTCAGCTCCGTCCTGTCTCTTTGGGGCAGCAGAACCAACACCAGTTAGCAGCAGTCGCACTGCTCCGTGTTCTCCTGTGGAGTTCCGCAAGCATTTGGATTTTACAGTTACCCCCTTGGAGATCCTGGAACAGACACTCCACGAGAGTAATAAATACTTCAGGGGAGAAATAAATGCAGGGAAAGAATTCTACCCAACTTGGAGGTGCTGTACTAATGCATTTTATGATTTTAACCCAAAATTCAGGGGGCTTTTCCAGGTTCAGCTGCTTGCTGCTACCTTGGTTGCTTCCAGGAGTTTCTCTCCAGTATAAAATTCCCTAACACCCAAAGGCTATTTACTTTCTCTCTTTGCCAACGTGATGAAAATTCTACCTCCCCGCTGCACTGAGTTTCATGGAGCTGCTCACCTTATTCCATCCTTCCCTGCTGCTCCTTGCTCCTTCTCCTTCTCTAATCCCCAGCCTGCCCTGGGAGGATGGGGGAGTGTAAGAAGATGAAACACAGTGTTGGACCTGCAGATATTAAAAAAAGAAAAATCGAGCAGGTTCCCTAGATCGCAGTTTCATTAGTACTCTCTGTTTTTACTGCTCTTGAAAATTCATGAAGTGCACTCTGCAATTCAAGCCACGGAATCGTTTCAAATTTCATGCGATTTGCAGCCATTATAAGGAATTTCATTACAGCAAAGAGCTCTATAAATTTTTCTGTGTACTTCAGGCATCGGGGATAAAGACCACCATTTGGGAGGAGTGCTGCAAGGCAAAGGAGCCCTCTGGGACTGTTTGGGCAGGCTTTTCCCTTCACTTACTTGCAGAGGCTGGTGGGGTTGCAGTCCTGATAAAAACCATAATTGAATGTTTTCCTGGTTTGCCCTCTGTCTTCAGGAGCGAGCAGCTTCTCTGCTTCCTTAGGAATAACATTTTCTCCTGGAGGGGAGCCCACACGAGGATGGAGTCTGTAACTTGCTCCACTTAGCTGACATGAGGGCACTCAGTGCCCTCCACACCCCGAAATCAGTGTGGCCATCCGGGTACCCCCCTCTTGTGCACCCCTCACCAGTCCACAACTGCAGTCACCAGCCAGCTTTGGAAAAACTCCACAGGGAATCTCAGGGGAGGCAGTCTGATAGCGTGAAAACAAATACTTCCTCAATCTCATCATAGTGCTTAGAAGAGGGAAAAGAAGAACCTGTTCTCCTGCTTCTCTCTTTGTTTATCTCTTGCCTTCTCATGTCACAGGCTGTGGGAAGAGTGCAAATTTCAGAAAGAGACACGGCACAAAAACCGGGGCCCCTGAAATGCTGATTTAAAGCATGAGGGTCCCATGGGGTGTGTCCAAGGCCTGAAGGTCCAAGTAGTGATAATGGAAAGGGCTGTGCCTTAACCTGTGTAGAGACAGAGATAGCTGGGATGCTTTTTCTGACAAGATCTTTAATCACATAACTCCGACTTTTCAGTAACCTCCAAAAAAGGAACAGAACCATTCTGAGGGCACCGTTTCACCAGTGCCTCCGTGCAAAGACCTGGGGGGCACAGCAGCCCCCATGAACACAAGTGTGCTTCTGCCTCATTTCTCATGGCCATCTGTGCACCCCTCCTTAAGTGTTTCCCTTCCAGAAGTGACATGTAACCTACGCTCTTTGCTGACAAAATAAATAATTTTGATATGGCTCCATCAAAATCTTTTACTGACAAACAGCACAATGAGGAACATGCCAATTCTAAATAGAAACAAATCTTGTTGGGTGCTTTGCACAGCAGTGGGATAAATCAGAGCTGGAATGAGCTGCAGGTGGAATAGCATGGCCTTTTGATAAGTTTGGGGGACCTGGTGAAGTGTAGGAGCTGTGAGAACAACAGTGCAAAGCTAAACTGGGTAAGGGCACAAAGGCCTGGCCCTTAGGAGAGCTGGGAGGAATGGAGATGTTGCCAGGTGCTGCAATAACAATATTGGCACTCATCCTGCCCCACCCCTGAGTTCCAGCAGCAGCCACTTTCCTGTCCCACCCCAGCCTGGCTGGTCCTTTGCACCCAGCAGTGGCTCTGCTGTGTCCAGCATTTCGACAAAAGAAACGCAGATGTTTCTCCCAAAACACCCAATACCCTCTTTTTCCTCCCCATATTTCCATTTGTGTACAATTCCCTCACTAAGCCGCATCCTGTGCAGAGATGGGGGACATCCCCCAGCTCGTGTCTGTGGTGTGAGCAGTGGTGGGGCCCTTCCCTTCACCTGATAATTAGTGAAGCATCGATGTCACCTTCAAGACAGCCGCAGCTCAGCCAGGAAGGTTTAACTCCAAGCTGATAGACAGAAAATATTATTCCTCCTCACCAGGAGAATAATAATAGGATAAAGGAAACTTGACAGAACTCAGAAAGCTTTTGGAAGGAGAATAGGCCTAAGAACATAAGCACTGAACTAAGCAGACATCAGCCAGGGGGATTGTCACGAAATAAAGGGGGCAGAGGAGCAGATCTGCCCTTGGTCCTGCAGCCCCACACCTTGGCCATGTCTCTGCTTCATCCAGAACACACTCTGGATACCAGTTCTGGGCTGAAGAGCCTTCACTCAGGCCACGTTCCCATGAAAACCTGCCCGTTTTGGACATGCTGCTATGCAGGGATGGAGACAGTGAGAGTGTTTTGGTGCCAAGAATGTGAGGTCTGAGCTCTGGGGTGTATCAAAGGCAAGGAAAAGTTCCCTTTGCCGCACCTGCAGTCACAAAAATCCCTGTGCCTATGGGCCCAGCCAGGCCAGGCAATGTCAGGCAGGGAAGGAGGGTCTCAGAGGATGTTAGCAGGGTGAGTTATTACAGCACTGAGCAGAGCCATTCACTGTCAGCCATCCCTGGTGCCCTCCCCTGCCTGCTCCCGGCTCCCTTGGCACACCATTATTTGTGGTTGCCCTCCTGCCACGAGGCACTGGCAGTTTATGGCCAGAAAGCAAATCCTGAGCACGAGGCGGCTTGTCCGGGCTGTCCAAACGAGGTACACGACAGCAGAGCCCCTGGGAAGAGCCTGAGCGTGAGCAGACAGATCAGAGCCATCCATTTCTCTCCCAGACAGCCCTACAAGCCCGGCACTGGGTGGGAACAGCTGTGGCTGCAGAGGGAGAGGCTGGGGACAGCCTCAGCCACCTCCTCCTTGTCACCCGCGTGTCCCCAGGGCGCAGAGGGGTCCTGCGAGGAGCGGCACAGCTGCCCAGCCCCATGGGGACCCTCATCCCCGGCTGGGACCCGCTGGGAGCCGGGCTGCTGGCAGAGCAGGAGGGGCCAGGAGGGGCTGCGGGCAGAGCCGGCTGCTGGGGTCCCTCATCCCTCAGGGACAGCGACCCTCACATCCCTCCCCTGCTGCCTCTTACAGAAACCACGTATGGAGCAAACTGTTCCCACCCATCCCAACGCCCAGCAACAAATTCCGAGATCCCTTCCCAGTTGACTACGAGGTAAAATAATATTTCAGTTGCCTTTGTTTTTTTCTTTTAACTAGAAGGAATGCTTGTGTTTGTGTGCTGCTTTTCCCCTGTAAGGCTGGGAGCAAATAGGATCATAGAATCGTTAAATCTGGGAAAGACCTCCAAGACCATTATATCATAATATCATATCATATATATCGTATCCTTTGACTGGATAACCCCATGCCCACTAAACCCATGGAATTTAGCAGTTCCTGAGGCTGTTTTTGCCATCCTCACTGCCGTGGTAGATTCTCACCTCGCTGTGTGGCCACTTCCTTTGCCCAGGACAGGTCCCATTTGGCCGCAGCTCTGGATCTGGCTTTGTCTGCAGATGTTGTGTTTTGGGAAGGGTTAAAAATGAACAAAAGGATTAAGTGCCGTTGTTGAGTGCTCTGTTAATATACACTGAATTTGAGGCACATGGTGCCACACCTGTGGCTCTGCCTTTTGCAGGGAAATGCAGTTTCTCCACAGCCAGGCAGAGAGCTCTGCCCCGGCAGGGACTGGAGGCTGACTCCTGGAGAGCTGATTTTGTTCAGCCTAACAATTCAAAACGTTTTGCTCCTGCTGTTAAGCTGGGCTTAAGCCTTTCTACGTTTTCTGTCACTTCTGATAAATACATTTACCTTCCAGATAAGATAAACGCTCATTGTCTGGTCAGCAACTAGATTTTCATTTGTCCCCTTGGAACAGGGGTTTGGTTTTTTGCATATTGTTCTTACTCCGTGGTCTGATCAAGGAAACAGGCTTAAAAGATTATCACATAACGTTTGTTTTTAATTAAATGGTGTAAAATACCGTGACTTGGGGCATCGCAACTAAGAACATGAGAAATAGCAAATATTAATGGTGCAACTGGAAAATGTGAGTTTGCAAAGGCAGGTTCACATCCTCAGAAGCAGGATGCAAAACTGCCTTGTTTGCAGTTGTCTCTTCACTCAAAGTGAGCTGGGCGTGGTAGGTGACCCCTGACACCAGGCTCAGGGTTCTGCTGGCACCACAGCCACAAGGTTGGTGGCACAGGCAAGGAGAGGTGAGGGCATGACCCAGGTACCAGCTGAGATCACCAGGGAGAGGGAAGCTGTTTGTTGGGGACATTCAGTTCCTAAATTCAGTGTAAACAAGGGTGAGGTGACGAAAGCCCTGCACAGTGCTGGCCCATGGGAACCTGCTCATCCCTGCTCTGTCACTTGCCACCCTGCAGGGCTTCCCAGCAGCTCAGCTGCTGCTTCTGCTTCCTTCTGCGGCTCACCAGCCTTGAACAATTGTCTGTGCAGCTCTGTCAGGATGTGGCCCCAGAAATGGGCTTTGCTGCCGTGTATTCAGAAAAATTCCCGTGCTCATACTGTGTTCCCTCACTGAAAGGGCTGCCAGGCCCTGGAAAAGGCTCCCCAGGGAGGTGGTGGAGTCACCATCCCTGGAAGTGTTCAAAAACCCGGTGGATGTGGCCCTTTGTGACAGGATTTAGGGGGTGTGGTGGGTTCTGATTGAAGGTTGGACTTGGTGATCTTGGAGGTCTTTTCCAGAGTTCTGTGGTTCTGTGCCCTTCAGCTCCTCCTGGGGCTCTTTGGGGTGGCTACGGAGGGGTGGCCACTGTGGTAAAACGTGGCAAATGGGGAATTTGGGGGTGCAGGGCTCGAGGGACAGAGGATGAGCACTTCTGGGAGAGCTTCAGCAGGAGGGTGAAAATCCTCCTGTTGAACCCAACGCTTCTGAGCTTCTAAACCATGAAATATTTTTGGTTAATCCCTTTCTAAATGCACCAGTTTGAGCTCTTAACTCTCCCCCAGCCCAAGCCACCCTCCCAGCTCAAAGGGATGTTTGCTTTGCAGAGAGCACGGACCTGCACCAGCTCCACGGAGACCGAGGTGGGCAGCCTGGCTGAAGACCTCTACTGCAGCGTCCTGGATGACTCCGTGTTCTGAGAGGCTCCACGTCCCCACAGCGTCACCCACCAACGCTGGAGAGGGCTCTGTGTCACCTCCTCTGTGTCCCTGTTCCCACTGGGGAGCAGAACTTGCTTCCACCAGGTGCCTTGAGACGTTACCAGACAAAAAGTGCCAGCTCAAGCAGGATTTAAGTACGTGGCACAAGGGCTGTGTAGGGAAAAAAAGCTTGGAAAAGAGCTAATGGATTCCTTTTTTCTAGGTGGCAGCTTAATCTTTTGAATGTTTGTTTTACCTTACTCTGACCACTGGAGATGCAAATTGGGTTTGGCACGGCCCTGTGGATGCAGCAAGGTGGTCCTGGGAGTGACCAAGGGGGGTCAAACTCTGGGAAAAGAAGAAGAAAAGTTGTGAAGCACTGAGTGCTGTCACCCCCAGTGCTGTCACCCCCAGTGATGTCACCCCCAGTGCTGCACAGCAAGGCTGTCAGGAGAGCAGGGACACTCACCCGGCCTTTGCTGATACACTTTGTAATGAAACTGTGAATTTCCACCTGAGAAACATCCATGGAAGTGCAATTCCTGGGTCAGGGCAGGTGTGACTGTGCAGCCAGACCACCCTGTGTGGGGACTGTGCGTGGCCTGTGTCCTCTGCACTGCTCAAAGGCGCCTAATCTTGCTTGGTGAGTGGCACAGCACCAGGCTGGGATGGAGGGAAACACCTGGGATTAGCTCAGCTGGTAGAGCATGGTGCTGGTCACACCACGGTTGTGGTTTGATCCCTGTAGTGACCACTGGGCTTGATCCTTGTGGGTCCTGTCCAGCTCAGAATATCTGTGATTCTGTAATCTGTCTCAGGACTTTATAAACCCCAAAACTTCCCTTCTTTTTAGGCTATTTAAGACAACAGTCACCTTGCTCGTGCACCTGAGGTACAATTAGAGCCTGACTGCTCCTGTGAGCAAAGCTAACACTGTGCCTGCTCCTGCTGTCCACTCAGGTACCAGTTTCAGTAGGAAACAGAGCTTCTTCACCTGTGTCCTTACCCTCCTGAGTGAGGGAATCCTGCTGGGGTGGGTGGGGTGCCCTGCCCCGTGGCTGCTCCCCAGGGACCTCGGCACTGGGCAGGCACGGGACACTCACAGGTGGCTCCTTTCCCATCCAAGGCTCCTTTGCAGGCTCTGAGGTGGCTGGCAGCATCTGCAGGGGGACAACAAGGGATTGTTTGTGCTTCCTGCCACGGGAGGTTAAAGCTTAAGGGAGGGAAGAAAGGGAAGAAAGAGAAAAATGGCATAAACAGATAAACTTCCTCAAATGCACCGACAAAACAAACCAGCCTGGGAACAGAGAGTTTGCAAATGTGAAGTCATTAAAGAAATGTGCCAAGGACTCCCTGGTGCTCCTAAGAGTCTGAGCTGAATGAGCTGGGCTCCTCCTGGGTGTGCAATTCCAGTAATTCTGAAAATCCAAGCCCAATATTTGCAGCCTGTTTTTCTCTGCTCTCTGTTGTTCCATCTTAAACGACCTGGGTTTGAGACAGCCTCAGTTTCTGATTTATTTCCCTGTGTTCTGTGATCCACTGAGGGAGTTCCCAAATAAACCTCGGGCTTTGACCTCCCTGGCTGTGGCCCTTGAAGTTCTCCTGGTCTTGCAGAGTTCCTTCTAATTTCAAGAAACCTCCTGTCTGTGGAGCCAGGTTAAACGTGTTAACAAAGAATAAAAATAAAGTTTTGATCCAGCCAATAAGTTCTTCGGAAGGTGCCTAAAGAAGCGGAGTTCCCAGGTACTACAGACTAAAAATAATTATAATAAATGAGCCACTTCTCATCTGGATGAAGTAGCATGGCTCCATCAAAATTAATGTAGCTCATTAATATAACGTTTGTGCCTCCAATGTCTCTCCTGCATGTGCTTTTGATGGATTTGAGGGGCCCAACTTTACCAATCTCAAATCATAATTTCATTAGTGAAATCCTAAAAATGAGACTGAAGAGAATTCACTTATTGGAATGTTCTTTATGTAATGCCTTCAAGTGGCCTAATAAATAAGATTTCTACGTATAATTCCATTCCCATTAATGGCAAGCTATTGAATAGATGAATGCAATATATTTCAATATATTTTACATGTCAGGTCCTTGGTGTTTCCAGGATGAGTCCTCTTGGGGACAGGCAGTGCTGGAGGGATTGGAGAGCCAGCAGCCACACTGATACTCATGCTAGTAAATAAAACCAACCTGGTGTAAAGCAGGAGTAGCTGCATTTCCCAAGGCAGGCTGCAGGTGCAGCTGAGTCACCTTCAGTGGCAGGGGTGTGGGGGGATCTCCCCTGTGCTGGAGAGCCAAGGGTGCAGGATGAGGACAATTCCTGGCCAAGCTGCCTCTTCATGGCCATGATCCCTGGAGCAGAGTCTTTGTTCCAGGCAGCATGAGGGAAAAGGAATTTGGCCAGGATCCCAGGCCGTGCTCGGGGCTGTGTCAGGTTTTGGCACCACCACCTCAGATCTCCATCCCCATTCCCCACGGCAGAGAAATATTCATTCCTATTTTTTTTCCCTTCGAACCCAGCTCCCAACCCCGTGCATTCCTCCTTCCAAGCTCTTCCCTGCTGCCTCCAGGAGAGCAGCTCCAGGAGCTGCTCCTCACCTGCCTCTGCAAATGGCAATTTCACATTTCTTTTTGAACGTCGAATTGTGCTACTGGGCCACTTTATTTTTATGCTTACCTGATTGCAAAGTGCAGCACTGCTCCTTTGAAATGCAGAGACCACCCTACAGCTCCTGCCCCTGAGAGGATTAGGAATGTGGCTTCGGTGGATTTAGTGGTTTCCAGCAGTGCTCCCAAAATCCTCAGGAACCCCCAGGATAAGCAGAAGCAGTGCCTGGAGGGGCTTTGCTCCAGCCATGGGGTCAGAGATGCTCCAACAGCACCATCCCCATGAGCCTGGACAGCTCATGGCTCTACAAAACACACCCAAAATTCACCTCCTCACATTTTTTTGGTCAGTTTTGGGAGCAGAATTAGACCAGAGGTGTATAAATAGATTTTTTTTCCTGCCTCCACAAAGTTTTGACTTAAACCAACTCTTGGATCTTCACATCAGCGACAGTCTCAGCAGGCTCTGAGGTGGAATGTCTCACTGGGCAGAACAAAAAAGTGGAGGAAAAAGGCTCCTGGAAGACAGGTATCTTTACAAATGACAGAATATTTATTACCAATACCTTTAAAAAAAGATTACATCTGCTAGATCACTGATAAATATCATTTACACCGGGGAGAAAACTACAGAAGCTTTTTTTTTCATTTCATTTTTCTTGGTTTTGTGGATTTTTTTTTCTTTTTTTAGGTTTTTCTTATTTTATTTTTTTTTTACATAGAAGTAACCATATCAAACTAAGAAAGGAACACAGCTTGAAATACTGACAATATTTCTCTGTCAACACCCCTGACTTTTACACAAGTGGAATCCTGATTATGAGTTACTGAATAAATATATTTAGAAGGTCTAAAAGTTAACTGTATTATTTTGTAAGCAAAAAAGACAAGTTACAGGCAAATTCAAGCTATCAGGAGAAAAAAAAAATACCACTGCAGCGCATCGAAAGTTGAAAATTGTATAGAAAATTCCGTTGCCTTTTCCAGCGTTATCCCGTCTGAACTTACAAAATTCCCCGTAGTAACAAACAGTCCTTCTCTTGAGAAGAATTATTCCAGTGTGGATATTGTCGTTTTCTGGTGTGACTCTCTTCTGTCTCCAGGCATCTGGGAAGAGTTTCCAAGGAAAGGCAAACTTCCGGCAGGGATCTCCAGGAGATCCCGCTTTTCCATGGATAGCCTGGAGCTGGCGCGGCACCGCTCCGGACCAGATTCCCGAGCGTCGTCTGGAGAGTGGAGTTACCAAGGATGAGGAGCTGTGTCCCAAAGAACGAGCCCAGAGCAGCTTTACGTCTCAGAGTGGCTGTGTTATGATTTCCTTGGAATTAATCCCCAAAGGTACGGAATTTCCTTGGAATTAGATCTCCAGAGGAGGGTTGAGCTGGGTTGAGCGAGCCCACGGCGTTGGCTGCTCCGGTGGCCGTCCCGTTGTGTCACCACAGGCGGAGGTCACTGCTGGGCAGGATCTTCGTTCCCACCCCATTTGGTGCTGATTGCGATCGAGACAAAGCAATTTCACGACAGCCCCTCCTGGCTGCGCGATGCCGGAATATTGGCTACGTGTCCTGTAGTCCACAGCCAACCAAAAATCCCGTGGTCTTCCAAGATTCTGCTGCTCTGAGTGTTTTGAGTTTGTCCTGTTCCGCGCTCTGGGTCAAACGTGTGTTAGAACCACTTGGTCCGACACGGGAGTTGCTGGAACTGCCAGTGAAATTCAGCCTGTTACAATCCGGGTCTGGATCAGTTCTGCCCTGTAAAACTGCACAGTCAGCTCCAGCCAATTTGCCAAGAACAACTTTGAACTCTCCGTCGTAAAGGAAAAAATCCCAAACAATATTTTCGTGATAGTGTCGTCCGTAGCATTTTAGAGCAGAGGAAAAAATTAATATCTACATCATATGTTAACTTTAAAAAATTCTATAAAACACTAAATATATAATAAAAAATATGCATATAAGGACATATGTAAACTGCTTTGGTAACATCGTATTACAGATGTTTTCAGTGCATTGCAGAGTTTCCAAGGAAACTTCAGACAAAGCTATATTTGCTTTGAGGAAGTACTGTATAATGCCATTCCTAAAGAAGCATAAACATTTTTTTTTCCAGTAGTAAGATGTACTCAAACCACAATATTACTTAGTACTGGGTGTCTCCAAAACAACTAGCTAAATGTTGCTTATATCATAAAGAAGAAGTCCTCGATGTCATTGTTGTCATAAACTGGAGCAGGCTGTGAGGGAGATCATGATTGTGCTGAGGGCTGACAGGGTGCAGGCGCTGGAGGTCGATGAGCCCGAGCCTCTGGCGTAGGCGTCTGAGAGAGGGAGAGGGGGAGAGGGAGCCAGAGGTGAGCAGAGAACAATCCCTGAACTCTTCCTTAACCCAAGGTTTAAATTCTCATTCCTCAGATATCGCACAGCCCCCATGCACAGCCCCCTCCTCCTCTTCAACACCCCCCTCTTTACGGTCACCTCTCCAAGAGAATTTTTGATTTCATGTCAATTCCATGTCAATTCCTGTCCCTGCTGTGCTGAGGCTCCTTTCACAGTTCTGTTATTTCACACACTGCCTGCTTACCGTTATTTGGTGTTTTTTCACAATTGCACCATATTCCAGCTGTTCCTTGTGGCACCAGCCTGGCACGACTCCCATCCCAGAGGAGCCGTGTACCTGCTCAGTGACCCACGGCCTGGAGCCAAATGGGAGCTGGTGTGTTCCAGCTCCCCTTCCCTCTCCTGTGCTGCTGATTAAATTCCTCTGCATGGCTTACACAGCCATGGTGGGGAGAACTCTGCTCTCACCCAGGCTTTTTTTACATCGCTGTAATTTTAATGCCACATTCCTGCATTGCAGAGGCTCCTGATTTAATGCAGCTTATAAACTGGGACATTATTAATGGAAGATGGGACACGGAGATTTTGCAAAAGCCGTGTTGTGTAATAAAATACTCTTTGTGTTTGTTCTTCTACACCACCTCATTTCCCTAAATAAATATTTATGCATCCAGCACACAATGGGATATGGCTGTACAGTAGCCTTATAAATTTAGGAGCCTCTGCATCCCGTATTTGGTTATAGTGAATTGCAGTGAAACAATACATTCAATGCATATATGAGCACGGCACTGAGAGGGGAAAGTGCCTGGAAACCTTAAATACAAATAGAACTACTTAGGATGGCGTTTCTTATGGCTGAATCTTGATTTTGGGATGAAATCAGAGCCGGGGACTGGAATATCTGCTGGTGGGAACCCCGTGGCACAGACCCCAATCCCTCCCATCCTTACTCGATATCTTTGGGATTCGGATTGGCTCGCTGCTGCTGCCGTCGCCGCCGTCGCTGAAGGGTTTGATCTCGATGATATAATCCTCATCAAAGGGCAGGGACAGCTCCACTGAGGTTTTGTTTGTCTCTATGACAGACGTGCTGCTCTGCCTGTTCCACCTGTACAACACCTGCGGCCAAGGGGGAGAGAACAGGAGGCAGAAAGGGCAGAGCTGCCCGTTGTCCTCAGAGGTGTCCACCTCAGGGTGTCCAGAGGTGCTGCTGCTCTTTTCCTGCCCCTGATGCTCAGGCACGGTCTGGTCACAGAGGGGACAGGTGGGATTTGCTGGGGACACCAGCACAGAGGTGGCAGTGCCTGGGCAGGGGGTGACACTGGCAGGATGATGATGCTGATCAGCAGCACCAAACACAGCACCGGTACCTGGTGGAGCCCCTCAGAGAAACCTTTACCTTGGTCAAGCTAAAATAAACCCCTGTATAAGTAAAAACTTCACTTATAGAGGTCAGAAACTCCTTATTACGCTTCTTCTGGAAACTGAGTTGGGATATTTGCTACAGTGCCACCAATGGTTTCCCAGAATAAATTACTTTTGTGAATGACCTTCTAAGCTGTGGGAGTTGTACTAATTTATATCATAAATTGTGACATCAAATACAAGTTTCCTAGGCAAAAAAGAAGAAAAATAGGCAACGTTTTGCTATGATTCAGGAAATAAATCCATCTGGTTGTGCTATCCTAACAGTAAGTTAAAGGAGAATGTTTTAGAAGCCCTCTAGATGCTTTTTCAGGGTGATGAGTCTCTCTCTCCCTCTTTCAACCAACTCCTTAATTTGCATTTCAAACCTAAAATATGTAGCGAAAAGCTAGTCCAGATTGCTGAGGTTCATCTGAGGTTTGGACTAAAAACCTTGAGGAATTACTTATTTTTGATAAGCCCATACAGAGCACCAAAGACACTTAAAAGCTGGTGCAGGAATTGAGGGGAGCTGGCACAGGCTCACCAAGCCACTGGCATTCCAGACTGGGAACAGAACCCGGAGCATGGCCAGGTCCTGCATTGGCTCAGGCTCTGCTGGGAAATGTTTGCAGAACTCAGCCCCCAGGGCAACGTCTTTTTGGGCTAAATGAAACCCTTGTGGAAGGTGATGGATCTGAATTCTTCCCAAGGTTTCTCTCTAGTTAAATTATGTCCTATTAAAACTGCTTCTAATGAGGATTCTCTTTCTTTTCCTCTTGGCTTTGCTTTCTGAAGGAAATGGGAGCTATTAAAAAAGCATTTTATTTATCTGCCATTAAGGAGCCAACTACAGCCTTTGGGAAGTTTGCATGGAAGGCAGGAGCGAAGTTCTGCAGGTGGGAGCTGCAGGAAAAATGTGCTCACATACACAGGCATGGCTCTGGTTTTGGAGGAATGCCCCAGATTTGACCTGGGAAATCATGCAAGTACCATGGAAATACTCACTTTGTAGCCTCTCACTTCTGACTCGTTGTCCAAGGCCTTCACCTGGTCCCAGTTCAGGATGATCTTGGAGTCGGATGAATTCCACATGATGTTCCCAGGGGGCTGACTTGGTGCTACACCAAAATACACACAGCACCACATTACTGAGGAGAGCCAATTCCCAGCTGGATCCCTTCCAGTGCCAGCGGGGCTTCTCCCAGCAGAGCTGAGCCTGCCCAGAGCCCTGTCCCTCTGGAAAGCTAACAAGCTGCTCCACTGATCTGTGTCCTCAAGGTCACGGGAGGTGTGACACTACACAGGACTTTAAATGACAAAAGGATTCAATCAGTTGCTCAACATGCCTGAGACCAGAGGAAAAAAGCCCTCTTGAACACTGAGATAAATATTTAATTTGCCTGCACAGCTGTGATTTTGGTTTTGCATGCTCTGCTTACTTAACACCTGGAAGAGCCTCACGAAAAAAATGAAATAAAAAGGCTGAGCCTGGTGAATCTTCTGCACAAAAACCTGGCAAAGGGAAGTCTGACAGATCCTTCTCAAGAGAGCTTGGAAATGAGAGAGGGGAGCAGCGGCTGGACCCTCCCAGGGCATCCCTGCCGACACTCACGTGGCTTTTTGGTGGTGACGTTGACGGCGGCGCTGGAGGGGCCAGTGCCAGCCGTGTTGTAGGCCCTGACTGCCAGGTGGTAGAGGGCATTGCCCCTCAGGTTGCTGACTTTTGTGGATGTTTGGTTCCCAACCGTCCGGATCCTCTTGGC
The DNA here is from genome assembly GCA_013398115.1 of Falcunculus frontatus. Lineage (NCBI taxonomy): Eukaryota > Metazoa > Chordata > Aves > Passeriformes > Falcunculus > Falcunculus frontatus. The sequence continues at coordinate 626,905 of VZRV01004674.1, forward strand.
GTTTTCCTCCTTCTCGTCGTGCCGCCAACACCGGACCTGGGAGGCAGAGCAGGGCTGTGGCAGTGCCCAGCCCCGTGCTGGCAGCACCCCTTTGTCCCTGTCCCCAACCCAGATCTGCTCCCAGGGACAGCTCCTGCTCCCTGCCACAATCCCTGTCCCTGCTGGGGACCGGCCCGGCGGCAGCGCTCCCTCCCCAGGGAGCCACTGGCTGGCCATGGCAGCACCTTCGGGGAGGGCTCTATTTCCAGCCAGATCCCACACAGAAAGGTGGAATGTTTAACTGTGTGAGAGAAAGGTGGAATTTTTAACCATGTGAGAGAAATCTCTGTGCACTAAAGAGGCAAAGGGAAGCAAATCCACTCCAGGAGCATGCCCATGGCAGGAGAAGCAGCACAAGGACATCTCTGTGTCCCCTCAAGGTTTACTGCTGAAAGGATCCTGCGTTTTGTCTCCCATACCTCATATCCCTGTATTCTTCCTTTGTGCTGGTTCTCCCACGGGGGAGCCCAAGAAACTTCAACGTCTGAGGCAGAAAGGCTTCTGGCCAAAACCGTGGTTGGGGCTCTCGTTGGCTCTGGGCAGTTAAAAATAGAAGTAAGACTTTTCAATTCTCTGTTCAATTAGTCCCAAACGTCAGGGGATTTATTTTCTTCATTGCACAAGGAAGGAAGCAAACAAATGTCCGCATTTCAAACCGATGGCCTGTCAGGCTGTGCCGGGCCTCTTCCTCAGAAATAATAAGATGTCATTACTAAACTCAACCCAGGATACCATGTACTGTAATTAGGACAAGTGGGAACATTTTCTAATCAGTGGACATTAATTCATGCTAAATCTCCGCGGAATTCTTTCCAGATTACATATTACTTTTCCATTAATATCAAAAGATTTCATTACGATTAATGTTATTTTAATGACTATGAAAAGAATTAATCACGGTTTGCCATTTATTATAAATCAGAGCAAGGCTGAGGTATCAAAGGATGTGTCAAGGTGGAGACCAAACCCTTTCAGACCCTGCAGCACGGAGGAGGGAGAGGAGGTGGGGAGGGCTCGTCTCTACCTTCCTCTGCTGAGTAGACGACGGTGACGGGGCTGAAGGACCCTTCCCCCTTGTTGTTGTAGACGCCCACTTTGACCTCGTAGGGCGAGAAGGGCGGCAGGCTCTCGTTGCGGAACACGTAGCGGGCGGCGTCCGGCGAGGCCACCACCGTCTGCATCCAGCTGACCGTGCCGAAGGGCCGGAAGGCCACCACGTAGCCAAAGCCACCCCCGTTCTGCAGCTCCTCGGGCACCGTCTGTGGGCAGGGACAAACAGCAGCTTCAGCACACACCGAGCTCCCCGGCTGCACCCTGGAGATTGCTCTTGGTCCTCTTCCTTCATAGGTTGGACTTGATGGTCTCAGAGGTCTTTTCCAACCTAGTTAATTCTGTGATTCTGTGAACACAGCACTGGAGACGGAGGTCCTACTTCATATCCAACCTGAATTCATCCCACCCTGCCTGCACCAGAGCCTTTCTGCTCCATGAAACGGGAAGCAGCACCTCCAGAAGACACTTCTCCTAAAGCTTATTTTCCTTCCCTCCCTGACTAGATGGGGCCTCCATTGCTGATGTAATTTTAGGCTTTGTGAAAAGCCTGAGGTTTGCTGGGGTGAAGCAAGGACACGATTCCTGCTTTCCCAACATGCGTGCAGCTGCTCTCACGCCTTTGGGATCACACATGAAGCCCTAAAGAACACACCCTGGACACACACTGACACTTCCTACTCTCAGGCTTGCAGCCCCCTAAAAAGCTGCATTAAACCCAGAGGTTCCAGTACCAAAATAATCCATCATTATGGGCCACAGATGTCCATGGAGCTTCAGCACGGGTTACTACTGGTGACTGCATCCTACTCTGTATTGTAAGGCTCAGAGTACATCATCAAGAAAAGGCCTCTGGACATTTAAAAGAGTAAAATCACTCTTCTATCAAAATACAAATTCTGTTTTGTGCTAATTACATCTCAAACCAATGGCTGATGTTCTGGCCATGTGTGTTTTTGAAACATATTGCAATATCTTTAGGAGACACGGCGTAACTAATTAGTCCAACAGAGGAGGAAATTTAGCACATTGAGCTGTGTGGTGAGGACAAAAACCCATTTATAGGTTTTTAATAACCTTAAAAATATCTCTGGCGATTCATTCTGCCAGCTTGGTCAGAAATAGTGCTAAATGGAAGTGTGAGCATGTCTCGTGGAGTTCATTATTAGGAGAAATATGCCAGCTGCATCGCATCACAACATGAAAATACGAGCAGACAAATGACTAAAGTTCTAACCCCGTCTGCCTTGAGGAATATTAAACATTTCTCATCTCTGCATCTCCTCTTGCTGGCTGCCATCAGCATCAATGAAAGCCAGCATGCCTCGTGCTGGCTCTTAACTGTTTGCTGCCTTATATCCCAGAGAGGGTGAGAGAGGAAGCTGGGAGCCAGCCACAGCAATTCTCCACCAGGTCAGGATGTTCCAAGCCCATTTAATCCCTCGGGTAGCTCCTGGCCATCCACAATTTGTTGTATGGATGTGCTGGGAGCTGAGCTGCTGGCAAATCCTGCTGCCCATGGGCCCTGCCCAGCACTGCCCTGCTGGATGCCCTGCCCAGGGGCTGGGGTGGGGACATCCTGTAGCTCCATTAGAGCAGCTTGGCTGTTTTTATCACACAATCTGGGCTGTTTCACTGCCAACCCTTTGAAATCCACAGAAGGTTCACTGGGGGCTGGGGTGGGACTCACCTCCCAGGTAATGACCAGCTCAGACTTGCTGCCACCACCTCCACTGACGTTAGCTGGGGTCACCTCAGGGACTGCAAAAAAAACAGATGCAGAAGATGGACGTGACAACTTTGAAACCCAAAACCCACATGGAGATGGAATGGAGCTCTGCAGCAACAGGACACTGCTGGCCTTCCCTGCTGGTGCCAAGAACTGTTAAAATGACTAATTTGCCATGGCAAACAGCACATTAGAAGTATGTCAATAATAGTATATTAAAAGCATGTCAATTAACTTGTGTATTCAGTCTCTAATTGTTTAGTTTAAACATTTGTCCTCTGTAAAAAAGGGCTTTTAATTATTTTCCTGTTTCATATTCAGTTCTGTTATGGGCTCCAACAGAACAGAGGAGCCACCTGCCAGGGCTTTCCCACAACTGAGGGATCTCTTGGCATTTATTCCACAAAGATTTCACCCTCAACTCCTCTGCCCAGTGCTACTTACGAGCTTCTTCAGTTCTTCTCTTCTCTGAAGGCCTGCTGGGCTCCCCAATCCCGATCAGGTTGGCAGCCACCACTCGGAATTCGTACTCCACCCACGGGTTCAGCCCCACCACTGTGGCTGTGAACGTCCTGCCATCGATGATCTCTGGCACTAGGGATGAAAGGAAGCCCACTGAGATATTAAAAACTGCTGGGAAACAGGCACAGGGAAATCTGATTTCCTTAAAGGTGAGGGCTTAATGTAAATACAAATAAGGATTGATAAACTTTTTCTCATCTTTCTATAATTTTAACAACTGCAAAGTCAAAGAGGCAGCATTAAACCACTGTGCTTTTAGCCCAGAAATTCCTGCCATTAAAGAGTTTCTCCAAAATTGCCACAGTTTGGAAGCAGAGTGTCGAGACAACAGGTTTGGAGGGTTTTTATTTTTCTCTTTTTAAAACACGCTGTTGTGTCTGTTTAATGGTTACTGGAACAAAATTAACCCCTGACGGAATGAGCAATTACATCATGGGATTTTTCCCTCTATCAGGAAAATAATTCTCCTTAAAGATAGGCCGGATGACACGGTCTGTCCCTGAGGGATGTCTTTATAGACCACAATTACTGTTGTATATCTCCAGCACAGCAACAAGAGATAGGAATTCATTCTGTTTTCCCTTAAACATTCATGAGAAAAATGGGTGAGTAACGGCACTGACTGCACCCTAAATCTTTGGCTTGCCAAACCTGAAACTAGTTAATAAGAGCAGTGCTCTGCAGCCAGGGAAATTGCTTGTCACATCAGGGGCCGGAGCTGGTCCAAGCAGCCCTGTGTGGGTGCTGATGGATGGGTTTTCCATCCGGGGATCTCCCCATGGGGTGGGGGAGGCCTTACCTGTGCTCACTGCCTGCCACCCCACTGAGAAGGGGGTGCGTGCCTGCACGACGTACATGGTGATGGGGCTGTGGTTGTCTGCCCCCGGCCTCCAGGACAGCTGGGCCGTGGTGTCCGTCACCTCATCTATGGTCACAGCCTCGGGGGGGCCCGGGGGACCTGTGGGATTGCAGGAGAATCGGAGTGACTCGAGGAAGGAGCACTCCGGTCATCTTCCCTTCCTGGGGACAGGGGTAATGGGGTCCCTGTAGAGCAGCTGGGGCAGCTCCAGCTCTCCTTGCCTGGGTGGGACTGGGAGGCACTGGGGGGATGCTCCAGCACCACAGTGGGAGGGACCAGGATGTTCTGCCTCACTGCTGGGGGGTTTTCACCAGTGAAGCTCTGCAGGAAACACCAGCCAGGGAGAGACCCCTCTGCTCCAGCCCATGGCCTTTGCTGCCCGAGCAGTGCCTGAGGTTCAGTCTGCTCCCATCTGAGAATCACAGAATGCTTTGGGATGGGAGAGACCTTAAATCCCACCCATTTCCACCCCTGCCATGGGCAGGGATACCTCCCACTGTCCCAGGCTGCTCCAAGCCCCAGTGTCCAGCCTGGCCTTGGACACTGCCAGGGATCCAGGGGCAGCCACAGCTTCTCTGGACACCCTGTGCCAGTGTTTTAACACCCTTGATGTTTTCAGGGAGTGACAAGATCAGTACTTTTATTATCATCAAGGGTCATTTTCCTGTGAGAATTTAATATTCCTCCTGTTTATGAGAACCAAGGGTAGCAGGGACAGAGCAGCACCCAAATTTGCCTTCCCAAAAGTTAACAAGCAGGAAAATAAAAATAATATTTCTCATAAGGATCCAGACTCAGGGTAGTTAATTACATCTCTGTTAAAGTCAAACTTACACATCATCTGTGCATGGTAAATGAATAGATCTTGATGTATCAGTGAAGTCACTAAACCATGTTTATTCTAAAAAAGAGTAACGTTGCTTGGCAGAAATGCTGCCAATAGCTGGAGGCTGCTTCTGCTGCACAGCTCATGACAGGAATGAGCCCAGCGGGTGCAGGGCTGGCGTTCAGGACATGAGTAGGTCCCAGGGGTTTGTGTGGGCTGGGTCTGTTCTGGGAGCATCTGAAACGCTTTCCATGCTCTGGCTGATGCTGTGAACCCCAGTGTGAACCAGAGCTTTTCTCTCAGGTTAATTACAAGATGCTGGGCTGTCCCTGAGCCCAGGGACTGCAGAAGGCAGGGAAATAAAAGGAAATTCTACAACACCACCAACAACAGTAACAAAATTCAAATACCTCTTACAATCAGGTCTGCAGCAGCTGAGAGCTTGTCCACACTTGTTTGCACCATGCAGACGTATTTCCCTGCGTGCTTCAGCTGGATGCTCCTGATCATCAAATCACCAGCTGAATCCTGCTGATAAAGTAGGGAAAAGTGGTTACAATTACTTTTTAATGAGCCCTAAACATCATTATCACATGAAGGACACTGTGACTAATGGATTTACTTTATGCTGGCTGATGAAAACATCAGTAATGCAAGCCATGGCCTGTTAAAATGATGGGAGTCTGCCTGGAAGGTAAGAGAGGGAGCATTCCTAAAATCCTGGCTCCTCCAAGGGGCAGGGGAGCAGGGTTGGGGGCTGTTAAGCACTCTCCCCACTAAAACAATGTGACAATGTAGGACAGGTTCACTCTGATTCCTCCTTTTTCTCTCTGGATATCCAATTTTTACCCTCTCTGGCATCCAGAGGCCCAGGTTGTGTCTCTATCTCTCCTGCAAGGGAAGCCCAGATCAAATTTGCAGGTATCAGCAGTAGTTTCATGGCTTTGTGTCCCAGCCAGCATTTTGATTGCCTGGCATGTTTGTGCTGAAGATCACGAGAACAGCACTCTCCGAGGAAATCTTGCATCACACAGCAGCAGTAATTTGTTTTCCAAACGCCAAGTGCATGTCTGATTAACTGTTGAATAGAACTAATTAGGTTTCTGGATGTATTGGATGCTCAGAACCTCTCTGAATTTCTCTCCAGACACAAAGCATTCGACACATTGGAAATCTCAGGGTAACCTCGTGGCTGTGGCCTTTGGATTGAGGAATATTGATAAACTTTGTAATTTTAGCTTTGTGGGCCAAAAGAGGAGCAGTCACCCCAAAAAGCCATTGCTGCTGCTGTGAGCCCTGGGCATCAATCGGTGAGTTCATCTTTTAATGATTTTTTTTTTTAAGGGATAACAGCAAGGCTTGGCAGTTTCATCTCCTTTTCCTTCCAACATTAAATTTCACTCCTGATAAACCGAAACATGGACTGTCACTATGCCTGAGACCTGTGGCTCTCTAAAATCTCCTTCAGAGCAACATGCAAATCCCTTCCCAGTTTTCTACCTCTGCTGAAAATTTCCCATTTCTTTCCTCCTTTTTCTTGCTGTCTTCTCCTCCAATTCCTTCTGTTGGTAACCTTTTCTACATTACCTGCTTTGTCAGATTTAACACTTACTCCTCCAACCCTTTCAAAGTGATCCCCATCTTTCTCAAAGTCTATCAGGTGCCCGTTGAATGACCAGGTGAACACGATGTCCAGGGAGTGATCGTGGGACACCTGACAAGGCAGGACAATGCTTTCCCCAACCGTGACATCCATGCTGAAAGGGGACACCATGACCCGGGTTGGATCTGCAAGCAGCAAAGAAAGAGGGGAAAAAAGGGATTATTCTTGTTCTCCTGAGGAACAGACATTGTAGGGCTGAGAGAGATCCCAAGCAGAGATCACTTAGGAAGGTCCTTAAATCAACAAGTGAATTATTCCAACTTTGGGTTTATCCTTTCTCTAGTTGTTGGATTAAAACAGTGTTAATAAACCCTCCAGAATCCTCTTCCAGCCACCATCCTGGTGAAGAAAGAGAAAAGAAAAGACTGGAAAAGAGTGCAGCAGATATGAAAAGCCTGGTTAAAATTTTTGATCACAGATTCTCTTATCTGAATCTTCTCACTTCAGGGAGTTGTTTCACACTCGTACATTGCTCACTGTGGTTATCAAAAAGCTGTTCTGTTGTTCCTAAATTAAATGTGAACTCTCCAAAACTGGAATGAAAAGACTGTATTAAAACCAGGAGTTTTTTATTCTGGTTGTATCTGGCAAAAGAAAGATCAGGCTGAGATTATTATAATAATATTTAATATTATATATATATATATATAAAATATGAACATATTAATATAATATTATATAAAATAATAAATATTACTATTAATAATAAATTGTATAACAATTTCTATAATATATAAATATTATAATATCATATTTATTGAGAACTGGCCACCCTCTCTGATGGACGATTTCACATCTCAAATCCTTTCCTTGTGCAGGGAGAGTCCCCACAAGGAACAAACATAAACGATGAGTGATACCAGCAGAACCTTCCTACCAGCATGGAACCCAAACCCTGATGTGGTGCCAGACAGGGGCATTTAGGGAGCTGAAGCAGAAGAAAGGGTCCTAAACAGGACATTTCCAAAGGGAAGCCCCAAAACCCCAGCTGTGACGTGGCAGGTTCTGTGTTAAACACAGGCAGCAGCTCCCCCCCAGGCTTCAGGACCAATTCCTTCCTCCAGCTGCAGTTCCACAGCTCCTTTGCCACCGGTTTCATTGTCTCTTTGTCACTTCATCCTGAGCAGAGCCGTGGCACAGAGAGATGAGCCACGACATTATGCAGACTCCAGCTCCTCATCTGTGCCTGTGAATTCCCTCTGCCTCTGAAGTTAACATTTCTCTTCCATTTCTGTTGACAAAAATGCAGCAATTTTTTTCTACAGGGTCTCAGAGGAAATGGAATGGAGAAAAAATATTGCTTAACAATGAGACCAAAAGTCTGAAAATCATACAGAGATAGATATTTTTGCTTATTCCAAAAATCCACTCTGCACAGCTGTCATGCTAAAATAATACCAGCATTATTCAATCTCTGGTACACAACACCAAAACCTTAACTACTTCTTCCAGAGCCTATTGCCCAACTGCTTAATTCTCTGCTAAAATAATAAAGATACAGCAACACAGATACGGACTGGGCAGAACTACTCACCGAAATCCAGGGGATGCAAAGCTGTTCCTGGATTTTCAGCCTTATCAAAAGTGTACAGGAGGTGGTGAGAAAGATTTTGTTGCTGTCTACAGAGATTTCAGATCAAGTCCTCTGGGACTTGGCTGTAGTATCTTGGACAAATTTAATTTGTCTGTATTTTGTGTTCACTTTTGACCAAACAGAGGCGCTCTTAGAACAACCACAGTAAGTGATATGACACTTAATTAATCAACTAATTAATATATTTAGTATTCCTCAGGTGCTTATAAACATGTGAAGAATGAAGAAAATAGACTATAAATATATAGAATATATAATTGTATAGAATTTTAGAACATAGAATAGATTCTAGAATGGAATTCTGGTATGTCATTTGTATTCTAGAATTCCATACAATTATATTGTAGAATTTGTTAGATATGTAAAATATATTAAATAATCTTTATAGAATATTTATATTCTAGAATATAGTTAGAATATGATAGATTTATATAAATACAAAGAATATTAAATATGATAGAATTCTAGGATTTATATTCTATAAAAATATAAATAAAATCAAGAAATGTGTGTTTGCTGAAGGCCAGAGCAGCTCAGCACAGCTCCTGCAGGAGCTGTAGGAACTGCAGGTGCCTGCTACTTCCAAAAATGCCTGCAGATTTCGTGGAATCATGGAATCATTTAGGTTGGAAAAGATCTTTTACAGTCACCGAGTCCAACCATTCCCCCAGCACTGCCAGGGCCAGCACTGTCCCCTGTCCCCAAGTGCCACATCCACACCTCTGTGAATTCCCTCCCGGGATGGGGACTCCACCCATGCCCCAGGCAGCTGTGCCAGGGCTGGACAGCCCTTTCCAGGGAGAATTTTTCCTGGTATCCAGCCTCAGCCCGGCCTGGCGCTGCCGGAAGGAGCACCCCGCATCCCTGGGATGCAGGAGCGCAGCTGGATGCGCCCCGCGCACACCGGCGGGGACCGGGACCGTCTGTAGGTGTCACTGAAGGCTCGGGGAAGCAGCAGAGCTCCTTCCCAGCCTTCCTTCCTCGCCGGCACTCTCGGGGGGACGCTGTTTGTGTGACAGAGGCGGCACTTCCCAGTTTTCCATGGTTTTCCATGGTTTTGCAATGGGCGCTGCAGCCGAGCCCGGGGGCTCCGAGCGGCCCGAGAGCTCCTGGGGATGGTCCCCGGCTGGAGCGTCCTTACAAACAAACTGCTGTAGATAGAACCAGGTACTGAGAGGTGAAAGAAGCAATGGGAGCATCCATAAATTCCATGGGAATTCCACTGATTGACGGAGACTGTTGCTCACCCAAGACTGTACTAAATCCTTGCACTCGGAGAAAAAGAGCAGAGACACAAGGAAAAAGTGGGGTACACATTAGAAGGGGGTCTGTATTTGGCAATTTGGGAAGTCTGTACCTCTCAAGTACCTCAGCCAATGGGGAAAGAGAGAGGGAAATGCGGCCGGGAAATTGGGATAAAAAGGAGGCTGCATCCTCCAACAACTTGAGAGACCCCAGGGGAATGCCCATGACCTCTCCCCTTATTCGAAAAAAGAGTTACAGGACTCCTCTGTCTCCTTTTGGGACATAAACCCCCGGTGTTTGTGGATTAATTTTCCTGACACCCTCACGGCCACAGCAGCACAGCTCTGGGTGTCCAGCCCTCACCCAGCCTCCCTGCTGGGCTGCACTGAGGTCACCCGAGCTTGTCTCACCTCCGTTAGTCCTGCCTGAAATCCCGATTTTCCTGCTTCACCTCCCTCAGCTTTGCTGCTGCAGCGCAGTGCCCAAAACTTGGGATCTTTCTGGCTGATTAAACGGATTCGGTTTATCCTACGAGAGATTTTAACAAAGTTTCCTTCTTTCCTCAGAAGAAACGGAGCTGAGCAGCACCTCCCATCCGCGGGAAGGCTGTAATTGCTTCCTTTCTCTCCTGTATCAGCTGTCCATAATCAGCCGCGAGTGCCACCTGCATCTCCCGGCTCCTTTTGGGATGCATTTTGGGATGCATTTCCGACTGCACCCGCAGGCTGCAGGACTGCGGGTAGGGCCTGGGGGGTCACAATGAGCCAATCTGCGAGGAACCCATCCCGCCCGGCCCTGCCCTGGATCGGGTGTCCATCGGGAAGGACGATTTCTTTGGGAAAAGCCGCCCTGCAGCGCCCGTGTCGCACACGCGGGGCTGTGCGTGTCACATCGATCTGCAGGATGTGACACAGCGGGACACGGGCTGCGGTGCCACCGCACGAGTGACACAAACCTCAGCAGAGGCTGACGCTCGCAGATAACGCTTTTTTTTCCCTTAAAAAATAGGTCAGCGCAGAGCAGCTTTGGAATGATGCGGGAGGCGCGGGGAGAGCCGGACGCGGTGTCACAGATGCTGTGCCCGGCAGCACAATTCCCGCTGAGCAGAGGCGTTTTTCCAGACCTGCCTGTGCCAGGAGGACTCAGCATCCCGCTCCCAGTTGGGCTCAGCTCCGGGGGCTGCGTGAAGCGCTCCAGGGGATGGATTCAGCGGGGCCTTGCAGGTGAGGATATCAAAGTCCTCAGCAAGCAATGGGATCTGCTGTGGCAGCCCTGGCTGCTGGAGGAGCACAGAGCGTCTGACGCTAATAAAAGACTGAACTGGAAAATGCTCAGGAGATGCAGCTCCTGTTGTTGGCCTCGAATCGGTGCGATTGAGCATTCAGAGACAGATTAAGGAGAGAAGGGATAATGTCAGCACTTCCAAGGCTGGGTGCAGCTAATACCTAAATGCTTATTTAGACATCTATCCCAGCACACAGGAGGGGGTCGAAGGAGAAGGAGCAGAAGGGGATACTCGGGTTTTGACATATTTATCCAGCATAAAAACCCTGAAGAAATCAGAACTCCCCCCCACAGCCCCCAAATTAGCAGTTCTTTCAGACTGTCCTACTTCTAAGTGAAATTTTCCAAAGACTTATTCCTTCCTGTTTTCTTGCAGCCTTGCCTTCGCTTCATTCAGGTTTGCACTTCCATGCTAATAAGAAGCTCTTGGGAATGTTGTACAAGATCCTACAGGCTCGTGGAATAATTAAGGTTGTAAAAGACTCCAAGATCATGAAGTCCAAACTTCAGCTTATTTGGAGGTCTGCAGCACGTGTCCCTCTCTTCTTCCCTCTTTTGTCTGAGGAGGGAAAGTCTCTTGGAAATACTCCTGACTGCTGATATTCCTTATGAGGACCTGGGCAGATAAGCAGCAATTTCCAGTTTGATTAACCAGCTAATTACCTAATTCTCTTAGATTAGTGTTAGTGTTCAAGATCCAGATCTATTTTTCCTTATCTGCATAAACCATTTCCTGGACAAGATTTTAAAATGTGCTTTTCTTGTAGATGAACTCTAACTCGAGCATTTGGGACTCACTTTTCCTCTATATTTTTTGAATACCAGCATGTTTACCAATTCCATTTTGGCTTTTATCAGCGGGAGTTAATAAATGCTTCTCAGATCAATGTCCTCTATTTGCAATGACATTTTACATTATTGTATTGATTCCAAAGCAAATCATGGCTGGAGATAATAAAAATCAATCTCAGAGGATCTGGTTTCTATGAGCAACCGAAGAATCAAAGTCCAATACATAAAAATACTCAAATGTGCTCTAATTTTTTTTTTCTGTTTGTGAAAGAAATATTTATCCTGGACCATAAAGTCAAAAGCCTCTGAGACCTGACTGGTGAAACTTCTGGGAGCTCTGAGTGCTCTGTCATCAGACACTGAGATGTGCAGGAGAGAGGAAAATACAACTCTGAATTAAAGAGATTAATACCCAGTGAATGGCTGAACACACAGAGGAATTAGCAGAGCAAATTACAGCTGAATAGATTGAGTACTTCATGGGGCATGGCCAAAACTGAGATTAAAAAGAAATGGAGGAAAGGTTAAGTATTTACAGTATCTGGCCTTTAAAATATCCCACCTGTGAGCTGTGATGAGTCACACAGATGCTTTCAGGAACAGGCACTCGGTTTTATGCCAATATATCTCTTTTTTCCCTACAATCAGCTATTACACACATTCTTAACAGAAGATTCTGCAGCATTTCTACCCTCTGGTGTGTACTGTGGCAGTTCAGCCTAATAAAATATAATCCTATTAAAAGGAGACACTATCAGTTTAGAAAAGGGACTTTAGACTTGGGACTAGAGTCACTTAGCTCTGATTTTAGAAATATTTGTGCTTAGTGATTAGAGCTTTCCATGCCATCAGGCAGCACTGATCTCTGCAGAGAAGGCAGTGAGACATGGCCTTGCATTGAGCAGGGATTAGGGAAGGGAGGGATGGAACATCTGACCTTTCCTGGAGGAGCACAGACTCAATTCAGTGACATACAGGGCTGAGCTGCCCATTTAGGCCATGCTAAAATTGCTTTGCTGAAGGAGGATCCTTATCTTGCCACTTGCTTGGCTTCAATCTCCCCACAGCAGTGTGGGGACATGGGATTACTTTGAGCTGGGAGCCCCTTTCTCAGGCATTCTCTGTGAGGGTGGGCAAGCTTGTTTTAAGAGGAGAGTTTGGCTGTTGCTCCCCGTGGTCTTCTCATGCAGCTGCTGCCCTTCCAAGAGCAGCAGTTTCCTCCTCAGCTTCACTAAAGAGCTTCCCACAGGTGGAAAACTCTCCAAAGCTGATGGCAGAGCCTCCCTCCCAGGGATGAATGCCTCCCACTGCCCAGACAGGGAGCAGGCAGTCAGTCAGGGGACTGCACTTCTGCACACCGCAGTCTGTGCTCTTTGGGTGGCTGAATAATAAATGAAGGTTAATTTAAATCTGAAAACACATTAAGAATGGACCTGCCCGGGAGGATACTGGGGAGGGCTGCGCCATTAGAGCAAATTCAAAGACAAAATATATCTGAAAATACATCCACTCCAGTGAGAGTGCAGGGAGCGACGAGAGGACCCAAGACTCCACTTTCACCTCCATTTCACCCAGTGCGATGCAATCTGATCAAATCAAGCTCTCTCCGTACAATTGTCACAAAGCAAATCACATGTAATGGGCTCTGGAGATGACAATCAAATCTGTCACTCAGGGAAATTTGTTCTTGCTCTTTGCAGCAGGATGCAGCAGCTCCTGATTACACCAGGAACCCCAAACATCCTTCTCCAGCTCTGCACTGCAGACTGAAATAAAACCCACTTCACTCCAGAGCTGCCTCAAGTGAAATCTCTGTTTTTGACAAACGATCCAGGCGTTGGTGACAATCTTTGTGGATAACCCAGGGAATTCAAGGTGTCACCTTTTGTGGGCTATTGATTGCGACGAGCTGATATCCGTCTTTTCAAGTATGGAATAATCTACTGTCATTGCAGAAATGATGGCCATCGCACAGAGAAGGTTAATCAGATACAGGAGAAATCATATCTAATCTGTGATAAATTGCAAGTCACTCAGGGATCAATCACTGCTCTCCTTGTACCACAAACCAGGGGAATCGTGCAGATGTAGTTCCATGGAGCCCACGGATGCAGTGCCCAACAACATTTTGCCCCCTGGAACAGTTCCCCCTGTAGAGTTTGTGCATTTATGGTGTTTTTACATGTTTTGAATAGTAATGGCCATGAATCAAACGTTTCAGGAAGCAGCAGAGCAGAAAAAAATACAATATCCGGGCACTCAAACTGCAAAATCATGGAGTGACTGCCACAGCCTTTGCATTTTTAAGGCACAAGTGTGTATTTTAGGCCTTTCTCACATGAATTCTACACCTGTTACCCACCCTCCTCATCAGCACCAAGACATTTGGAATTAGCTGCCATGCCAGAATAAATCCCAAATTAAGAGTCATTAGGAGCAGATGCCTCTTGAGCTGTCAAACTTATGGAACAGCCAGAAAATCCCTGGCTGGACTTCCCAGCTCCCCAGTGAATGAGCCACAGCTTAAGCATCCTTAATGTCACGCAGATCAAGGCTTGCTTTTGTCATCCGTGCCTTGGGATAAGCCAGGCTTGGTGTCCAGGACATTTATCAAGCCCAAGACATTAATCTTCCCACGTGTCACTTGAATCACCAAAGGGATCTGGAGGGGAGCACCTATGGATACCTCTGAAATCAGGAAAAGTTTTTACTATTTTTTTGCTATTTGTTTTTTTTCTTACTATTCCCTTTTAACTTGTGGCAAATACACATTATCAAAAAGTGCCTGCAAATTTAAGTCAAAGAAAGCACGACAGCTGCAAACCTCAGGATTTTCCAAGTCTCCAAAGAGCCGAGCCAGGCACCAGGGAGATGTGGAAAGCTAAAGCAGGGGGGGATTTCAGCTCTGTTCCCACAGGGAGCTGCCCATGGGGAGCACAGCAGGGACCCAGCCCCTTAAACACCAGCTTGAACACTGAGACTTTGGATCACAGCCAAATGTGAACAATTAAACTCAACAATTCCATCGAAAAGAGAATTAGATAAGCAAAAGAGGAGGAAGAGTGCCAAACGAAGAGGAAGGTTGCTCCAGCATGGGCACAGACTTGGAGTAATTTGGAATAAAATGAGTTCTCCTCCTCACTTTCTGTCTGACCTTGAGCAAGTCATTAAAAGTCTCTGCTGCCTTATTTGCCCAGCCTATAAAATGGATCAGACCTTCATTAGAAACTGTTTTGTCTCTCTGTACCACTGTGCACAGCAGATATTTTTATTTAAGATGAACTTTTTCTTGCATCCCCATTGAGACCTCCACACCAGCATGAGCAAGTCTGACACCCAAGCACCTATTACTGAACAAACCCAGTGACAGGGAGAGCAGAACCAACCAAACAAACACTGAAACAAAATTCCCTGGGCCGAAAAGGTCTCATTTGTTTCCTGGTGAAGGTGAAATTGTCTCACGATGCCCTGTGCTCTCTCCTAAAGAAGTGACTCATTCTAATTAGTGGCACACAGAGAGGACAAACCTCACATTCTGAGGGTATGCTCCTGCTTTGCTGTCTTGTGCTCGAGCTCTGGTTCTGATGTCAGGGGTAGGGTGGAGGCAGGATCACAGGTGAAATGAAAATAACAACCCCCAAGACCATCCCTCATTATAACTTGCTCAAAATCCTCAGCTCCTTCTCTCCTGAATAAATCTTCCCCACAGAGCATCATTAAAAAATGTCCCTGACATTTCTCCTGTTCCGTGGCATTTTGCCTCAAATTAGCCACAAGTTTTTTCTTATGTAAATAATTCCAAGGCCAGGATCAAGATCCAGCTCGCAAAGACACACACACACACAGATGGAGGAGCAGCAGCTCCACCTCTCCTTTTGGCCTGGTTTCAGTGCTGGGGTCAGTCATGGTTTGGAGCACTTCTTCCAGACACCTCCACTCCTGGCTCTCTCTCCTGCAGGGAATGATGTTCATTGTCAGCTGCACCACACAGCTCAGTTACCAGGACTAATGGATTTTTACAGAGACTTTACATTGTGCACCTAGGACAGGAACTGAATTTTTCCCTGCTGAAATACTGCTGATTTCCTAAATAAACTCCACATTCAGCTATATTCACAATGAAGCTGGAAGAAAACACAGCACTAAACCCCACAAATTGGATTGGTTCTTCATGGCCCACTTAAAAACTTCAAATGAAAGCACAATTCATATTCCAAGTGTGTGTATGACTGACAGAGACCGGGACAACCCACCCAAGCCATGGCAAGTCAGTTCCGTGACAAAATTCCATGTATTTCAGAGTCCATGTGCTTCCGAGTCAGGAACATTTGTATTTCTGTCCTATTCCCAAACGCCTGGCTGGAGCACAGTGACCCAGGACACCTAGAACTTAACCTATTCCATTTATGTTCTCTCTGCCCTCCTGATTTTGGGATAAAGACAGGAGACTCCTGTCTCCATGTGATCTCTGATGGGATTGCCCATAATCTTGCTCTACAAAAAGGCAAAATCAGGTGGCAGGAGTCCCTAATATTGCAGCACCTTCTCCCCCTCGTTCAGCAGTGCTGTAGATACCCCCTGATCTGTCAACCCCAGGCTTTATCGGGGTGCCACCTGGCTTTTATTATCTGATAAGGAACTCTGGGTAACCTGCTGGTAATCCAGGCTCAGGGAGAAAAATTCCCATCAGCTCAAATCCTCCGCTAAGCTGTTTCCAAAAGTGCCTCTGAGAAAATGCACAAAAGGACTGGGATTTCCCCAAACACTGTCCCAGATTCTTGTCTTCAACACTCTCCCACTTCCTCCTCCTACGACAGAAAATGTGCTCTCTAAACGCTTCCCCTGTCTCTCTGATGTTAAAAACATCACCCTCAGGCCAGTCTGCTCTGAGTCACGGATTCCAAGGATATAAAGTTCACTTTCTTTATTCTCCCACACTGCTTCCTTCATCCTTACCTGAAACAGGTCTCCAGTCACTCCCCAGTGCAGCTTGTGTTTAGGTCATCCTCTCCCCCATCCCTGTCCCAGCCACACTGAATTCCTTTGGGATGCGGGGAAGTGGCTCTGGGGAGACCATGGCAGGACCATGTACTACAACAACCTCAGTTTTCTCTGTTTTACTGTTTTCTCTCTGAGTGTGACCCTAATTCACCCAGTGTTTGTGGAATTCCCATGGAACTCGAGCCTGGGAGTTCATCCCACTGCACGCTTTGGAACAAGGACAGGCTCTCTGTACCCTCCTCTGGGATAAGAACTGAATTCATACATTAGTGCACTTAACCCACGATGTCAGCAGACTCAGAACCCAGGATCTCCTTCAGCAAGGAAGAGACATGGGACTGCATCCCATGTAATGTTTAACACAGCTTAAAATGTTAAGTGCAGCTGTCGTGTTTCATTTTCCGGGAACCAGAGGAGTTCCATGGAACTAAAAGCTCGAGGAGACAGACCTTCCACTGCCTGAAATTCCTGATAACTCCACTGCAGGGACACTCAGAGCTGCAGGAACTGAGATATGGCCCCTTATCTCCGAGGCCAGGGGTGGAACAGCAGCAAGAACTGTCAAATGCCAGAGCTGGGCACAGGAGAGACTATCCAAGGGACACCTTCCACTATCCCAGGCTGCTCCAAGCCCCATCCAGCCTGGCCTTGGACACTTCCAGGGATCCAGGGGCAGCCACAGCTGCTCTGGGCACCCTGTGCCAGGGCCTCACTGCAAAATAATTTGTTAGTTATGATTTGTGTCCAGTCACAAACATAAACACCCTACACGCACTGCGTTTACTTGGATTTAAATGTGATCTATGGCTTCGTTTTAACCACACTGGGCTTCCTTTAGTATTCAAAAACTGAAAAATATTTTAACCTTTCTGAAATTCACTGTGTTAAAATAAATTGCAGCGAGTTGATGCAAACTGCTAATTAACCTGCTTTTGTCTCATTAAGAGTCTGTGTTTAACCCATAGGTCATCTCCTCTTCCAGCTGATGTATGGATCTGATCTTCAGTGATGAGCTAAACAACCCAACCTCTTATTGATGATGGAGAACTCCTGAACCTCCTGCTTTTTTGGGAGAGGTCAGAAAAATTCCTAAAACAAAAGTGCTGAGCTATTAAAGGCATTAGTCTAAACGTTTTGTTTTTCCTGTGGCAGGAGAGGTTGCAACAATGCTGACCCTGCAACACATCGTGGGTTTAAGGTAAAAATACAGAGCAAAAATACTGGGTTTTACCCCTCTACAAGTTATTCAGACATAATGGTTGAACTTGCCTAAAAATACATTTTTTTCCACTTTTTGTGCTGAATCAGGTGTATCTATAAGCATAAGCCACTTGCTCTCATGTTGATTCCATTATGTACCTGAGCAATCATCAGTTTTAAGACCCTTGATGTGCCTGAAGGTTGGCTGGGGCTTGGAGGGACAGCGAGGAGAGAGAAGGTGGTGGGAGGGAAGTGGGGGAAGAATCTGTGGCATTTCCCACGATGCAGAGCCAACATTTCACAGCAGCTGCACCCCCTCCCTCACCACCACACAGGTACCTGGAGAAGCTGCTCTGTGGGAGTGGATCTATTTGTATTCCTGCTTTTAAAAATATCACTCCAATAATGCTGGAGATTAGTCCAAAACTGGCATGAGAGCAGGGCAGGAGATCTATGCTTTTTAATATCAAGCTCTTATCCAAGACGACTTTTATCATGTTAATGGCTAAATCACGCTGATTGTAAAAGAGCCAAAATGAGGCAATTAGTAAGGGCTGTGACAGCCCCAGCCAACGACACACAAGGTTTGCAGTGGGAGCCAGATGGATATCTTCAATATATTTCTTATTGTCTGCTTGTGGTAATATGTTCAATTAAACTAAATCAGTACTACAGAAGAACCTCTGAATTGCCTGAAAAAAAATTAATTGTCTGCTGCAAATTTAATGAAGCCTAACACTTGTGTTATGTTTACAAGTTTTATTTGTTAGGAGCAGCAAGCGCTTACAAGAAAAAAAGAAACTCCAAACTTACTTTATTCAGCCAGCCCTAAGAGCAAAAACTGGTGTTTGATTTTATCACTGGGATTTGATTTCCTTTACAGGTCTCCCTCTGCCATTTACTGGTCTTGGCCTTAGCAGCTGACTGGGTTTTTCCTCTCCCAGGCAGGAAACTGAGAGCTCTTGCTGTGCTGTTCATTCACAGTTCTGTGATTCAAGTCTGGCTCAAGTGTTTGGCCACAAACCTGTGATAGGACATGTCCCCAGAGGGGCCACGGCTGCTCGCTCTGATGCTCACCATCATCATCCTCCTCAGGGTGTCACCAACCTTCCCCTGCTCGTAGATCACAGCAGTTGTGGAATCACAGAACCATGGAATATCCTGAGTGGGAAGGGACCCACAGGGATCATCCAGCCCAACTCCTGCCCTGCACAGACACCCCAACAACCCCACCCTGTGCATCCCTGGCAGCGGTGTCCAAAGGCTCCTGGAGCTCTGGCAGCCTCAGGGCCGTGCCCATTCCCTGGGGAGCCTGGGCAGTGCCCAGCACCCTGTGGGGGAAGACCCTTTCCTTAAAATCCACACTAACCCTGCCCTGGCACAGCTCAAGCCATTCCCTGGGTCCTGTCCCTGTCCCAGAGCAGGGATCAGTTTGACAAGTTCACATTCAGAAAATCAGAAGCCAAAGGTGCCTCTGAGCAGCCCAGGGAGGGGAGGCTTTGGGGAGGGTTTGGCAGCACAGGAGGCATCTGCTTCTCGTTTTGCCACCTCTGTCACCTCAGAATAACCACAACCTTTTTGCTTCAATTAACTGTCAAAAAAGCAGGGATGTTGGCAGGATACACAGCTCTTTCATCTTCCTCGGGTGCTCCAGGGCTGACCTGCTTTTTCTGATAACCTCAGGTCCTCACCTGAACGGAGCTGGGAGGAAAACCAGACTTTACCAGTCTCAGGTGTAACAAGCTTGGAGGGGATGCACCTGCCAGTGCTGAAACTCAAAGCTGAGCCCCTCACACCTGCACGAGGTGATGTGGCTCAGCATTACACAGCAACCTTGGCTGCCTGGCAGCTGCAAGAAACAGGGAAGGTGCCTGAAACTATAAACCACTTGATAAAAGCTTGTGTTCCAAGTGCCATATGGAGAAGAGCTCTTGCAGGCTGCAAGGACCCTGAGGCAGCTGCTGGACTCAAGCCCCATCAGCAGCTTCTGCTTCAGGATTTCCCACCCAGGGCTGGTTCAGGAGATCCAGCAAAGTGCAGCTCAAGTGCTGGGGCTGCCACGGTTGAGGGAGGGAGGAGCAGACATGGTGGATGCACAGCTCTCTCATTTATAATCGTGCCTTTCATGCACTGCTCTGGGTCATCATTTTACTCAAACCCAGCAAAAGAGCCTTAATTGTGTCCTAGAAGTAATTGGTGTCAGTGGAAATAGTCCAATTAGAGCGGAATATTTTCCTTTGCAATTTCACGGCCAAAGATTATGGCTTTCCTTGTCAATTGTGAAAATCAAGTCTTTGCTGCTGGTTGTGACTCAGAAGTCAAGAAAGGTTTTTCCTAACTTAGAAATAAGTTTTATTTCTTAAACATGAGAATACATAACATGTTCTCATGAATTAATCAGAGCCTGCACGACTCCATGGCACTCTCTGAGCTTTTTTTGCCTACAAATCCCCGATTTAGAGATTCTGGAGAACAAGTTCATGCTCCAAATTGACTTTTCCTCCATGAAATTTTTAAAATAATGTATTAAACCCGTTATGGAATATTCATTCATGTCTGGACTAGATACAGAAACTGTGTTCAGCAAATGCTAAAACAAAATTTAAGAATAATGAAACTTCTTTCAATGGTTTCGGAGTTGAGTCTTTATCTTGGTTTTGCTACCAGCTGAACACAGACCTCATGTGCTATCCAGGATATTTACAAAAAGCCCAGAAAATGTGGACAACCCTCAAGTGCTGCTCTGGGATTATTCCTTTAAACTCTGCCTCTCTTTTTAAAATAATATTTTGTGCTTTCAACAGCAGGTGTCATTTAACCAAGTCCTTTTTAAAGGGCTGAGGCATAACCAACATGAGTTTGAGATTATGCTGAATGATGACAAGAGAAAAATAAAGACTTTGCATGACCTCAAACCCTGCAGGAACAAGGCAGAGCTCAGTGACAGCAGGGCTGCTCGTGTTTCAACATGACCAACCACTGAACCCAGAATATGGATGGGTGGGATGGAAAACGCCTGCAGCAGCTCCTTGGGACAGCTTTTCCAGAGGAGCAAAGCAGCAGCAGTGGGGGAAAAAATCAGGAATGTCTGGAGAGGGCTCCTGGGAATGTGGACAGTGCTGAAACAGGTCAATAGATTTCAGTGTCTGCTGTAGTTTTCCCTTGGTTCGTGTTAAAAAACCCTCAGCATCTCAATATGTGGTTTACTCTTCCTCTTGGGGAAAAAGTTAAAGCCCCATCCCAAGGAATTGATATCCCAATTACTCCAAAGTCACTTGAAACTCAACAGAGCTGAGAACAGCTGGTAAAATTCACAGTTACTGGAATTCACTGATTAAAAAAAACCCCAAAACCCAAACCAAACCCCACGTACAAGAGGCAAGCACAACACAAATTCCAAACAATGAAGTTTCAGTTCTGATCAAGTGATGTTGAAACAGAGACAGCCACAGGTGGCAAGAGGGGACCATCACATCCCACTGCCACTTTCTGCAGAAGGCAAATGCTGTGTCCTGAAGGACTGCAACCAACACAGCGAGAATTCCAGGTTTAAAGGCAGCAACATTTGAAGTCTCTGAAAAGTTACTCGATAATGGGCCAGAATTTACAGTATTTAATCAATTTTAACTGCAATGCAGCACTTCAATGTTCACACAGAGGAATAGGCTGGGAATGAAAAATGTGCTATTTTATAGCAAATAATTTGAATCACTGTGCTGGACAAAATCAAGACTATCAGTCTATTCAAGCGTGAGGGAAAAATAACCTCCTGACATTATCTTTGTCTTCTTTTTCTGCTAAACTGCTACAGATTCCAGCCAGCAAAAGTTCTCCTGCTTTTACTGCCTTGAGCCCTCCTGTGACAGCCCAAACGAGACAAGCTCACAGCAGCAGGAAAATGTTAAAGGTGCATCATAATTAAACAGGCAAATAAAGCCATTGGAACTTGCCCTTGTCAGAGATGCACCAACGTGACCGGAATTGCTGCACTCCCCCACGGGAGCAGACAGACACCAACTCTACCAAGCATTTGGAGGTAAATTTAAATAAAAATGTATTTAAGTAGATGTATTTAGATATGGAGATGGATTTCTAGCTGAGCCCGCAGCCCAAAGGGATGTTTGGGAAGCAGCCATGGGTGTCAATGGTGGGACCACGATCCATTCTCCTCCCGTGTCCCCAAAGCAAAGCTGGCCATGGCTTAAATGAAAGATATTTAATGCATCTGGGAACACGTCCTGCATGCCAAGGACTTTCTCACCCCATAAAGAAGCAGTGATCAGCTGCACTCCCCTCACCAGCTCATTTGGGATGCTGCTTCCACGCCCCACCTCACGTGGGTGCCACTCCCTGCTCCAGCTGGGATATCAGCACAGGAGCCTCTCCTGGTGCTTCCTTTATCCACAGCTTTTATTGCAATGCCTTGGAATCAGTTCCCTCTCTCAGCCTGCTGCTGTATCAGCCAGTTTATACCACTGCATTAAATACAAATAAACTCATATTGTACAGGCTGTGCCTGTTTACTCTATTTGTCATTTAATCCCCGGTACTCAGAGAGTCTCTAATCTTCCTGTGTGTTGCAAGAATTGAACATTTAGCCTCAAGTACAGGAAAAAACTTGAGGGAACAAGACGGAAAATTAATATTTATACAATACATGGAAACACACACCATGTTTTACAGAGCTCTGAGCACTGCCTTGGAAGGAGCTGCTTCTCCAGCCTTACAAACTCAATGCTGCTTTTTAATTTAGAGGTCAAACTGTACATGTAAGTTTCTAAGATTTCAGGTCTTGGAGGCCAAGAGGTTCTCATTTAGCACCAGCCAACAGAACAAACCCAAAGCACAACTGCACTGGTTCAGAAAACCACTGGGGTTCACCCAGCCTGACAACAGAATGTTAATACACAGCCCTATGGGCACCTGTCAGAATCTGATATTTTTTAAACTGTCTACTCATGCATAAAATGAATATTTATTCATCCCTCTCTGGTTGTTTGCCAGAGAATTATTTTAAGCTCCTTGGTTCTGGTGAAACATATTCCCCTCCTCCTCCCATCCTTGCCTACACTGTCTCTGACACTGTCGGCATCTCTCCCTGAGAAAGGAAATTTAAAAAAAAAAATAAGGGTAGCCTGCAATATTAATGGAAGAACACAGGAAGGTTAGAAAAAATGTCTTGACCTTCACAGTTTTTTACTCAACGACATAGGAGGAGTTAGAAAAGAATGCAAGCGCATCTTAAGGTCAAAAACCACATCAGCTGTTAAATTAATCTTTTTGTACACCACAAAGTTGAGTTAAAACAAGGAATTCACTCATATTTCTGTCCAAACTCACACGTGTTCTACTTAGGACAGAGAAACTCAAGCGTTTCACTCTATAATACAATATTTTACACAGTTCATTTGGAGTTCAGAATAGTTTCTGCTCTTTTATACTTTTTATGGGCCAGACTTGGAAATTGCATTTCTCAGTTTGCTGTTAATATCCACATCTGAGGCTTAAGAGTTTATTCTCTGCTTCATGCACATGCATCGCTGCCATTAATGCAAATGGAATGGAGTCAAAACAGAGCACTGAGGGGGAAAAAAGCCCTCACTAATCCTTTATAACCTCAGTGTGCAGGAAAGTGATTTGTGGAGCACGGGAACGCAGAGATCAGGTACAACAACTGCCAAGGTTTCCCTGGGAGCTGCAGGCTATTCCTTGGGCCTGGAGGAAGGATAAGCCAGGCACTGCAGAAGCTGGACTGCAGGAGCAGAACCCAATCACTCCTGCAGCCAACAATTGGCTTTTTTATGGTGGGAGGAGCAGTCCTGCAACTGCAGCCCCAAGTTCTCTCCCTCGGGGTCTTGCAGCCTGTGGAAGCAGGACAGCCCCAGCTGCGCCCAAGCTGGAGCTGAACAGCTGGAACCCATCCCTGGGCAGCCTGGGGAATGGGCTTGGGGCTGGATTGGTGGTTTTGCTCCCCAGTTTTGCTCTGGGACAGACAGAGGCTGATCACAGGCTGCCCAGGGAATGCCCCATCCCTGGAAGTGCCCAGGGCCAGGCTGGATGGGGCTTGGAGCAGCCTGGGACAGTGGAAGGGGTCCCTGCCCAGGGCAGGGGTGGAACAAGATGGGCTTCAAGGTCCCTTCCACAATTTTGATAATGGATAAAGTCCCTTATGGTCATGCTCCCCGAGCAGCCCTTTCCTGGCTCTTTGCTGCAGGTGCCTCTTAGGACAACACAGATTAAGAAAAGAGAGAATGAGCCCCTGCAGAGACCTCAATCTGGTCTTCACTTCTCTCTGTTCTTGTTTTCAGGGACCAGCGTGGCCAAATGCCACACAAGGGACTCAAAACAACCCCAAACCCGAAGAATTGTTGGGGTTCCTATGCTTCCCTACAAAGTTCAGAAAATCCCACACTGGCTGGGGTTGGAAGGGACCTCTGGATGTGCTCCAGCTCTAAAAAACATGAATTAAAACCCGCATTGAAACATTTTAAGTATTTCCTGTATACCACAGGAACAGTTGACGAGGAGACCCTCTGACTGAGTATGATCCATCACTGCCAATGTGTGGGAGAATTAAAATGACAGCATTAGAGCCTTCTGATCGATTTATCACTTTGTAATCAATGCTTCCTGATTTGTTATCCAATATAGGTTTTTCCCCAAATAAGAAGGAGATAGAGAGTGATTGGAAGGGTAATAACCTATTATGTTCATGGCCTATAATGATTCATCAGACACTGGACTACTTGTCAGCAGGCCAAAAATTAATTCAACACATTTGTCAGCGTCTCTCATCGTTTATCAAATTATTCCTTTCAACATCCTGGTCAAATTACAGCTTTTACTTTTGGAAACAACATTTGACAGAACATGAATGCATGTGAATGAATACTCGGAATTCCTGAAAGGCCAAAATTCAGCTCTGGAGGAGGAATAATGAAAATAAATCCAACTTATATATTAAATAATGCCTTATATATTAAATAATGCCTCAGACACCTACAATAAAAGTAGATTTAGTCACCTTTCACCACCAGGCTGCCCGTGCTGCTCGCTGTCCCAAAGTGGTTGGTGGCCACGCAGGTGTAACTTCCCGCGTCCGACTTGGTGACGTTGACGATCCGCAGGCTCCCGTCATCCAGAACAGTGATTCTGCAAGGACAGCACACACAGGAGGTTTGTTTTTCTCTTTTTTTAAGCCAACACAAAACCCTTTAGAGCCTGCATTAATTATGGATGGCGAGAGCAGCAGACAGCCCTGCCCTGCGCGGGGAGCTGAGCCGACGCGAGTCTCTCCGGATGCACTTCATAAATACTGAATGCATCATTTACATGAGTTTTCTGTGTCTTTACTCGAGGGCAACTTTCATTTACACATCAGCAGCTCGTGTAGGTTTTCCACGCTCTGTACTTTGATATTCAGCCCTCTCACCATGACAACCCCTGCAGCACATGGTACTCTGGCTCCGCGGCAAACCCTGGCGCTCGCTGCCTCGCGGCGCAGGAGCTGCTGCCGAGCAGATGCGCCGGAGCAGGTGTTTCATTCCGGAGGTTTTTCCAGCAGGATGATGGCTTTTCACTGAGGGCACTGCACTGCCGAGCTCGCTCTCCACCTCTCTGCCTGCGCGTCACTCAGCCCACGGGGTTCATCTGCAGGGGCACTTGCAGGTTACAAAATCCTCTTTCACTCCCATCCTCTGCTCATTCACCTGCACATTCCCCACCTGAACAGGGCTGTTATTGGCAGTCTCTTGAGGGCAGGAGGCAGGTGAGGATGGAATGGTAATTCCTGGGTGATCCCCACCCCCTCCTCTTGCACAAGAGCACTTCAGGCTCCCCTTGTTCTCTCAGTGAGCTTTGCCTCCTGTTATGTTGGGTTTTTTTCTGCTCTGCTTTCAGTGAACACAGAACACCTGATTTTGCCCAGTAAATCCCATTGAAACATGAATGACTTGTGCCCTGTGGAGGCATTGCCTAAGGAGACTCCAGAAAAACCTTTCTCCCACCCTAAAATCACCTCTTTTAGCAACATTTTTGCCTCCTCAGAATCACGTCCTACAGCATAATCTCCTTTCTTGCCTTCAGTCACTAGCAGACCTGTGTGGAAAACCTTGTATTAATTCCTGCCTTGTCCTGCTCAATTATTTCCCAATTTTGCTAAAATGAAGAAGACTTCCTGCATTTTTAATGCCAATGAAGCTCTGCACAAAGGGACTGAGAAATTGGGAGGAAAGAACCTCAGCAACAGCACTGGCACCACTGCAGGAGGGCTCAGGGGCACTTCCCTCCTGAGGAAGCTTTAAGGAACAGGAATCACTTTGGGACAGCCCTGGGACAGCTGAATAAAAGCCCAGCCTGAGCCAAGGCACAAAGTCAAGCACCAAGGTCACCTTGGGGCTCCCTGGCTCCTGCCAGCTGCAGCCACAGGGCTGGGCAAGGTCTCCAGTGACCCTCAGCTCACCCAAGGGAGCTGCTGTGGGTGCCCTTTGTCATTCCACAGGCTCTTGGTGGGCACACATGAGCTACAGAGCCCCCATCTGCAGACCTGCTTCAACAAATGGCACAGTCTGAGTGACTGTCCAAAGCGAGGAGGAGGAAGACGGCACAGGATGCTCTGGCAGCAGAGCCCATCTCCGTCCTGGCTCACCTCTCCCTGACCTGCTCCTGCAGCAGCCCAAGAGGCACAGGCCAGCTGGCAGAGAGCAGGACAGAGGTGACATTTCACCCATCAGCAGCAGTGATATTAATAGGAGCTTCTTGGCTGGCTCATGGTCTCCAAATTGTTGCAGTCAGTAACGCTCACTGCTGTCATTTATTTCTGAGGGACTCCGGTGCCACGGATTTGCTTCTGTGGCAGTCGCTGCAGCTCAGTAATTGGAAGGGAGCAATGGAGAGTTGCTGGTCTCATCTTCAGCACTCGGTGGGCACAGATCAATGCTCGTGCTGCATTAAATCTGTGCTGGAGTGGCCACGCCGGCCTCCAGCAGGAGCTGGGCAGCACCAGCAGCTTCCCAGGAATTATTTGCTGCTCTTATCAATTCCAGGTCTTCAGGAACAGCGGGGCCTTTCTGAAAGCTGAAGGTGCCCTTGGCAAGCATTGAAATTCCAATCAATATGAAGCAGGACAAGCTCAGCATTGTGCTCCACCTCGAGGAGGGCCACGGTGCTCCAGCATTGCCCCACCAGGCTCTGCCCTCCCTCCCTCCCTCCATGCTTCAGCCACCCCAGGAAACCCAGAAAAAGTGAAGTTTTAGATTATTTCTGTACAGTTCAGATCTTATTTTTAGCTATTTACACTTTATTTTCAGCCATATGGCTGAAAGCTATTTACTGGCTAATCTCTTCCATAGATCATTTTAATTGTGTCTGTTAATGAGGCCAGATTTAATTTCAAATTCTAATGCCTTTTCTGTCTCTGCCTTTCTCCTGCTATTGGTTTCCTTCTGAGTTGTCTTTATTCCCAGTGTAAAACTGGTTTTTAGTTAATGTGGACCCTGGAGACACCTTTGGGTCAGGACAGGCAATCCACCACCAGCCTTGGCGCATCTCAGGGAGCTTGTGCTGTCTTTATCTCCTGCCCTTCCTAAGCCGAGCCTGAGGTCCCTGGCTTTACAGCCTGAGCCCACAAACATCCTTTAACCCCAGGAACATCTTGCAAAGAGCTCAGGAAAGACCTGCCCTGAGTGCTCCAAACCCCTTCCCCAGAGAGCTTTGGGGCATGTTTGGTTCTCATCTGGTCTCTCAGTAACTCCTTCCACACTCCTGTAAACGAGCAGTGTTAAAAGTGACAGATAACTGTACGAGTTAACTGATCTTTTCCAAATAAATCAGCCCATTAAAACCTCTCTGCAACTCATTGATTAGGAGGCCTTATGGTTATGTGGCGCTTTTTGCTGAAGCTGCTTTTCTCCAGCGAATGTTTTGTCCTCTAATCTGAATCCAATGTGTTAAAAGTTAACGAATAATTATTTGAACACTCGGGAATTTGTTACAGTTAGTTGAGAAAGGAGGAAGGCCTCTCACTGATATTGCTAATTCCTGAATTTTCTTTGCAGGCTTGTCTGCACTGAACGAGAGGAGAAGCTCATTTCAGGCCACTGAGGTTCTCAAACTGCTAATCGGCTCGAAAGCAAACAACCCTTCAGCCACAACTTTTGGCAGTTTGGGTGAAAAAGTTCCTCCAAGACAGAAAGTTCAAATTGAATGAAGCGCTGCTCAGTGTGCTCTCTTCTCTGACATACACCCTCAAAATGCTTTCTAACCAGATGTCTGGGAAGACATAAAAATAAACCACATTTCCCATAAACACACACATCAGAACAAAGTGTTGGCTGCTGAATGTGCGCCTCTTTAAACCACTTCAAACTCGAAAAAGGAGCTCCTGACTTGCTATTAAATGTTCTGGGTTCCCTGACTCTACTGGCAGCAGTGGTAACAATAAATAAAAATATAAATCTCTTCTTCCACAGGTTAATGAACTGCTCTGCTGCTAACCTGGCTCGTGGTCACTGCTCATATCAGAGAAAAATCGAAGAAGATAAAAATATCCATTTCTAAAGAAAAAAAGACAATTTGAGATAGTTTAGCATCCTTATAGAAAGAGAGGTCATCTATTTTAAGCAGAGCATTTATAAGAGAGAATCTAGGGGTCTGTGCTGTCAGCTGGAGATTTCAGGTCCACAGAGAGCAAAGACAGGTCTGAAATGAGGAGACAAAAGCATTGTTTGTTTCCTAAACTGAAGCATTGGGTTCTACTGCAGGAAGAGCTGACCTTGTCAGTGTTCTGATCAAAACTCTTCTGGGGACAAAGGACCTTTAAAAATGCTGAAAACATCCCTCCCCAGGCTTTTCCTCCTTAGCCATCTTCGTTTTGCCACTGCAGCAGCGAATGGAAGAAATTGCTGAACACTTTGCAGCACCCTAAAGAAGCCGCCAGGCACGGAGCTCCCAGGGCAGCTCCTGTGACAAGGGCAGGGAGTGACAGCTCAAGGGGAACGGCTTCCAGTGCCAGAGGGCAGGGAGAGCTGGGATATCCATCCCAGAGGGATAACAACAACACTCGGTCGCCCCGTGGCTCCAGGAGCAGCTGCAGATGGATGGAGAGTTCAGGCAGACCTGGAGCAGTGTCAGGAGGAACAGCAGGGCATAATCACTGGGGTCTGATCTATTGGTGCTTATTCCCAGCTCATGATCCACCTGCCAGATCTGCAAATCCCCCTCCAGCAACTGTGTTACCTGCACCCCGAATGGAGCAGGGCACGTCTGATTCATGGAGCCCACTGCAGCATTCCCCACTGCTGGGCACCATTCCCAGGAGCAGATAAATATTCCTTAGCCAGTAACGTATGGATTCAGAGATAGAAATTGTCCTGTTGAGCTCAGGAAGAGTTTTATCACCGACTCTGTGAAATGAGATCAAGCCCTTACCCAGAAACGATAGCGGAAAACTTCCCAACTCTCAGACCACATCATAAAACTGAGTGCCAGTAGCTAGCTGCAGCCCAGCTCCATGGAAATCTGACCTCTGGGTGCCTGGCTGCATCACCTGCATCTCCCAAAACGTGCCTTCTGCTCGGCTTTGGCCTCCTGCTTTGACAGAATAATCCCCCAAAATCCCAAACTTACAGTCTCTGCCAGAACATCTTGCTCTGGAGTTTAATTACAAGAAAATCCGTGTGGCTCCCAGAAGCATAGCCCTGCAGAGCCAGGGGTGGTTGGACCTCACCTGCACCTTGCAGGTGGAAGCAGGGTGAGGAGCAGGGACGTGCACTGACCTTCCCAGTGGAAATCATTCCCTGATTCCCGAAGCTCACCCAGCCCCGCCGGGAGAGCTGCACAGATGGGTAGCACGGCAGGTACCCCTCAATATATTCCTCTCAGCTTGCCCTCTATTTCTCTGTTCAGCAGGTGGAAACATGTGGGATATGAATGGAATATGAATGGAGTACAAATGCAGTGCATATGGCAGCTCGGGCGTGCGCTCCCTTCCCGAGGGACACGGCACAACTCCGGCACTGCAGATTAGAGCCTGGCGTTTCTTTGGAGCAAAACTGCTCAGAATTACAAAGTGACTTTTTTTTTTTTCCTCCCTCTCAAATGGTTTCATTAGCACTGCTGCAATGAAATAAGGTATTTTGTTTTCTTATCTAATCATTTTAGCATTTTAATTTATGAAATACAGGCATAACTACTCTTGCTTTCACTCTTGATTAAACACACACAGCCAAAATATTTCATGCTTAGCCAAGTGAATATTTTAAATATTTTTTTCCCCGAAACAATGCTTAGGATGTCCGATCCTTTTTCTATTACAGGGAGAAAAGATGTCTTAGAGCAAGCATTTAAATGAATGTCAGCTGGAAGAAACACACACTGAGTGCAATTTGAGATAAAACTACCATTGATCCCTTCATGTACAGCCTTTGTGGCAGTGGTGACGTGGCTATTGAAAAGAGACACTGGTGCCAGAGTTCTTCCAAGAGATAATCCGTCTTCTGAGAGAGGATTTGGGTTAAATGTACCTGTGAAAAACAGTGTATTTCAGCCAACATGATGAATAGCCTATTGTTCATCCTTGCCGCCGTGCCTGGGCTGGGGGGGCTGCAAGCAGAGAAGAAAGCAGAAGCACCAGGCAGCCCTGACTGCAGTCTCAGCAGTGTATTTGTTCCCTCTTTTCCCAGAGTTCCAAGGCAGGAATATCTAGAGCAATTTTTAGCCTCACAGCAACTTTGCCTCGTGCCACAACTCTGGGCAATTGCATTATTTATCAAATTATTTCTATTTCCATCACTTGTCTTTGTAGCAGTTTATTACCTTTTAAATAATGCTTGCCACGCAATGAGGCAGTGACTGGGTTATTAAAAGCATCTCATGGATGTGGTACTGGCCATGAGGCTATTCTGGGTAAGCAGTGGAGTTTATAAATCCTCTCAGGTTTTACTGCTCAGAGAACAGCCCCCCCAAATCAGGGACACAGCTCATGAGTACCTGCTCATCCCTTGAAGAATGGGCTGGTTCAGGGTATAGTCCACAGGTAATAATTTCTGTGGCCCTGGGATGCTGTCCTCAGGTGTGACTCCAACATTTGTGTTGCATAAATCAGTAACAGCCAGGTCAGAGCTCTCTGCTTCGCAATGTTCATCTCCATTAAAACACCCCGAGGTCAAAGCCGAGGTCCTGGGGCTTCACTCCACAGCTCTGATGGTGCACAGGGGGAGAGAGCCCTGACCCCAAACCCCACCCAGCCCCCTGTCCTGTCACCTGAGACCTCCTGCCCTACATCAACACCAGCCAAACCCCTCAGCATCCCCCTAAGCGGGCAGGGCTTTCCAGGCTGGGGCTTCACCCTCGTCCTGTTGCTCCAGATGTTTCTGAAAAGGGGGCAGAAAGGGGTGGTGCCCACACCAGTGTGGGACATCAACACAGCCTGAGGGCTCAGAACACCAACCTGAGCAATGAGGGGACAAGTTGGGTCTGTTCTACAGCTGTCAGGGTAACTCCAAGGGAAATGCAGCATGATCCTGGGTGCTGGAGCACCACGAGTTTTTCATTTATCATCCATCCAAACTCCCTGAGTGGGCTCTCCTACTGTGCACGCAGTCTCCTACGCACCTGCACCTTCTTGCCCTGGCAGCTGTGCCTCACTCAACCCCTCAGAGCTGTGCCACTGTTTATTTATCTGTAAGGACCTGTCTTTTCATGGTTCACAGAAGAGCCTGAGATAATTCAGAGCCTCCGTCAAAGCCCATTTAATTTAGTGCATGTCTCTCTCTCCGTGAAGGCAGCAGCAGATAAGTCCTGCCTTATCCATGACAACTGACAGGCCTCTTAGCAGCAAACCCCCTATAATTAATTTTCAGGTAAGAACTATATTTGCTCTAAATAAACTGAGGGAAAATCCTGTTGCATCGAGTACAGCAGAACATCTCCCACTTCCCAATAGGGGAAGCCATTCCCCCTTGTCTTGGCACTTTCTGTACAAGGAAGAAGTCACTCTCCCTCTTTTGGTACTGACTTATCATAAAAACCTCTAAATAATATTTTAAAGAGAAAGAAAAAATAGAGCGTATTTTGCTCGGATAACTATTTTTGAGGATACAGTAGTGGCCCCTTTGGGAACATCAAACAGCACAGCACCACTGATTCTGCATCAGCTTAAACCAGCCACGGACGTGGCATCCTAAGTTTTCCCACAATTTTCTTTTTCCACCAATTGTTTATGTGCAGTGACGGAGCAGTCTAAAGCAATAATGCTGCATCCAGCCATTATTAATATCTATAAACACAAAAGCTGTGGTTTGTCATCATCCTCCCTTTGGTGTGCACATTTTTAAGACAAGTCTGGAAGTGACAGAACCCCGTCCTGATGGAGCAGGGAGGCAGGAGGAAAGGAAGGGAGACTTCATGTAGATTGTTCAGAGATGCCTGGAGTTATAATTCAAATACAAAAATATCCCTAGGTTATCTAAGAAAAACAGTTCTCTGGAAAATATCTTTCTTAAGGGATGCTGATAACAGGAGGAAACAAATGAAAACCAAACACAAGCACTGTGAGGGACCCTTAAGGGAGCGAGGGGGCTGTGGAGAATTTCAAATAATAAAAACCTTTTGCCTTCTCTCCCAAACCACTCTTTATTACACACAAAATTAAAATAAATACAGTCAGAAAGCCCATGCCATGAGAATAAATATTTGAGGAGGCAGATTTGAGTAAAGCAAAGGAAAGCTTTGTTTTTACAACAGATTTTGTTCCTGACACATGAGGCAGTGACAATTTGATACGGGAAGATTCTGCAAGTCTAGAAGGGTCTGATGATGCAAAGAGCCAGTTTTTCATTGATTTTGGTGGGAAATGAAGACCATCCCCCATGGGAAATGGCCTTTCTGACACAGCCCCTCCACCTGGCAGTTTATTTTATACACAGAGCTGACTGTTTGCTATAAACCGTGCATGTGGTGATGGCACCAGGAGGGATGGGGATGCTCCACACTCCAAACAGAAGGCTCAGGACCTGGACCAGCTCTTGCTGGAGGGGCAAAACACACTGAAAAGCACCTCCTGAAAGGCTAAACCCTCCCTTTCTGCACAATTAGCCCCCAGAGATACAGCTCTCCACACGCATCCGCCTGCGCTCGCAAGCGAGGAAAATCCTGTGTCGGCAGCAGCAGGTGCTGTGAGGCCACTCCTGCTCTCACTCTATCTAATGCTCAGTGAAATATTTGCTGTGCTCACTCTTCCAGGGCACTGCCTATAGCCCAAGGCATGGAAATTAAATGACTTCTAGTCCATGAAGAAGGACAGTGGAAATCCAAGGAATCGTGTTTGGAATGCAGCATCCAGCCACCTACGCCAACAACTCCTTCCTGACAAGGACAAGCCACTGCCCTCTACCTCCAGCAAGCACTGTGGAGGTTTGTAGAACATAAGAATCAGAGGGAACTCCACTGGAGCTCGTAAAAATTATTCTCTTATGAGGGAAAAAAAAAATCCATGCAAGATTTTCGGTGCATCAGCTGCTGACACAAACCATTTCTGGGAGCGTTCGTGAGATCAGAGCAGAGGCAGCAAATGCATGCTCAGCTTATTTGTTCCGGCTGATACCCCCCTAATTCAAGCCCAAAGGCACAGTCTTTTAAAGATAACACATCTTTCCCTCTGGTTCCAACAAAAAGTGCCCAAAGTACAAAGAGAAATTACTCACTCTGCTTGTAATGGACATTAACAGATTTATGAGATCCAAGGACACACATCACTTCAAAACGATGTTTGAATAACCCTCAAAACTATCACCAAGTCTGCAATGTTCATTAGGGATCCTTCTTCCCCTTTAGACAGGTAATGATTTTCTTGGACTCTAAAAGTGCATCTCAAAGTATGGCCCTAACTGTAAAATCATTACCCGCTTGCTCTTTGTCATAAAAATACCCAAGAGAAGAAATATTTGATAATATTTTTTTTCCTTCAAAATGCTACAGACTTACTAAAATAATGATCACTGTTTTCTTCAGCTGGAGGACCAGCAGGAAGTCACACATCAATTCCAAAGTGCTTTCAGGAGACTGATCAGAGGCATTTCTTTGGAAAGCAGTGGCTGCAGGGTGTGCTCACCACGGAGCAAACCCCGTCCCGCTGCCTCCGACGGCGGCGCTGCGGGGAGGGACCAGCTCCTTCCTGGAGCAGCTTTACACAGACAGAAAAAATTTGTGGCTGCGTGTTCAGCACCTAGAGATGAATTTAATAATCATAAAACCATGAGAGACCTCAAGCAGGAAACACAGCACAGGACACATCTCTTTTAAGGATATCTTTGTCCTTCTTTCAAGGACGTCAACACAGGACACGTCTCACTGTGCTCCGGAGGTCGGATGCCTCTGGGACAGAGCTCTGCATCCTTCACCCTTCTCCATCTCTGCAAGCAGAGCTCTGCTTTTAGAATTAATCCACAAGCACCAGGGTAAAAGCCTGATGATTTCTCTTGACCCCTCGTGACATGTTCCTCTTAAGCCTATCTCCATCCTTCTTTCAAGGACTTCAACACGAGACACGTCTCACTGAGCTCTGGAGGTCAGATGCCTCTGGGACAGAGCTCTGGATCCTTCACTCTCTCCACCTCTGCAAACAGAACTCTGCTTTTAAAATTAATCCACAAGCACCAGGGTAAAAGCCTGATGATTTC
Source organism: Falcunculus frontatus (assembly GCA_013398115.1). Taxonomy (NCBI): domain Eukaryota; kingdom Metazoa; phylum Chordata; class Aves; order Passeriformes; genus Falcunculus; species Falcunculus frontatus. The sequence goes on from VZRV01004674.1 coordinate 661,385, forward strand.
TCTTGACCTCTTGGGGCACAGCAGCCCCGTGGGTTTGGTCACAGCACAGTTCTGAGCCGGGTCCAGCAGCAGCACAGGAGCGGTGATGTCCTACACGTGTTTCACTGAGCACTACAACAACACCACGCTGCAAATAATCTGCTGGGGAAATAGGAACAGATTGCTGCTGTTACTACAGGAGGCTGTGTCACGGCGTGAGGGAGAGTCTCATTCCAGGAGCGCCAGCTGAAACTTGGCAGAGGCTGGGATTGCACTCGGCAGTGTACTCAGCAGCAGTTTGTGGTTGGAAACAGGAAATCATTTCCTGCTTCCACAGGAGCAGGTGGAAGAAATGGAAATTTTAGGGATCGGCCTAATTATTGATGCATACAAAATAAACCAGCACCGACCCTGGATTCTACATAAATCTCTAACCCTTCCCAGGGAACCTTTAGCTAGAAATATTTGTGGAATCGTAAAATCATTTTGGTCGGTAAAGTCCTCTAAGAACTTTGAGTCCAACTGTTAACCCAGCACTGCCAAGGCCACCACTGCCCCATGTCCCCAAGTGCCACACGTTTTGAATCCTCCAGGGATGGGGACTCCGGCACTGCCCTGGGCAGCTGTGCCAGGGCTGGACAACACTTTCAGCCCTAAAACATGGTGTGATCATAGAACCAAGGATGGCTTGGGTGGTAAAGCTCATCCAGCTCCACCTCTGCCATGGGCAGGGACACCTTCCATAGACCAGGGTGCTCCAAGCCCCAATCCAGCCTGGCCTTGGTCTTCCAGAGCAACGCAGAGCTAAAACCAGCTCCTGCTGGGAAACAGTCTATGGATAGAAGGCCATCAAGGACAAAGGCTTTCCAAGACCTCTGACCACCAAATCCAGTGGCTTCCTCGTTCATTTTATTCTCTTTCTGCAGAAAATTGGTTAAAATAAGTGGACAAGTCAGTTATTTCAGACATTGCAATGAAGTAGGGCCATCTTCTGCCACGGTCTTTGCAAAGTAAGATGAATGCTGCCGTGTCGATTCAAACTTCAGAAAGCCATTTGCAGGGTGTCATTTTTCATTTTGCCTGGGCAGGATGTAATGGAAACCCGACAAGTTATTGATGGTTTGGTTACCTGTCTGCCTTCAAGAAATTGCACAGGTGCTTTATGTAAAAAAAACCACAAAGAGTCAACACAATTAATGTAAAGCAATGATGGGAAGCATCCTTTGAGGTTTTCTTTTCTGCTGAAGTGTCACTAGGCTGTGTGTCCAAAAGACACTGCTGGCAATTAATCTCTCAAGTAATCAGGATAAAAATATCATCCTGGTTTGTACCCTGGCACCAGCCTGGGAAAGATGTGCTGTCTGTCCTCTTGCCATTTTCTTTCTGGCTGTTTAAAGTAATTAAGCGCTAATTAGGAAGTTTGAGGCAACAAATATAAAACTGGAATTTATACAGCTTTTTGTACTCAAGACATGCTGGAAGAATGGGAGAGAAACTTTTCTTGTTCAATTTTACCATTTTTCCTCCTCAAAATGACGTAGCGTCAACATGGATACGTTAAAATTCCTGTTATAAAATAATCTCTAAATGAGTGGGTCCATAAATGGCCAATCTTTGTGAGGAGGTCCTTAGGACGTGAGCTCTTGAGAAAACCGTGGCTAAACTCTTTCAGGGAGACAAGACTTACTGGACAGTTTTGAAGTGCAGAGGACAACAAAAAAATGAGGTGAGAGCTTTCTGCTTTTCCTTGGCCAGAATCACTCCAGCTCCTGGAGAAGGGATTCAGCTGCTTCAACTCCACCTGGTGATTCCCAATGGCTTCACACCAGCCAGGGGACCAAGGACAGGAGGGAGCAGCTCAGTGTCCCCTGGTGCAGGACCTCAGCTCCTCTCCAAAGCAGCTGCAGTGCCTGTGTTGGTTGATGTTCTTCTTTACGAACAAATTAGCATTCCCTGCCAAATTAATAAGCCTGGAGGCACAGCTGTGTTTTAACATATCCAAGAGGCTTTCCAGCTCCAGCTGCCTGGTATCCTTCCTTCTGAGGAGGCTGGGATTTTGGGGAGCTCTGGTTGGGATTTCGCTGATGGAGGGGTGAAGAGCCCCAAGCCCCATCAGACTCCCACTGCTCCTTCCCAGTCTCAAGCCCTCACCTTCTTTCCAGAAATTACCAGGACACCAGCTGTGGCTGCCCCTGGATCCCTGGAAGTGCCCAAGGCCAGGTTGGATGGGGCCTGGAGCAATCTGGGATTGTGGAAGGTGTCCCTGGCATCCACACCAGGATGAGTTTTAATGTCTCTTCCAATCCAAACCATTCTGGGATTCGTGACTTTGGAAACCAAATTACCCTCCTAGACTGTCCCTGACTCGGGCTATGGTGAAGAGAACAGTAAAATACGTGGGAAAATCTGGACCCAAATTACTGAAATCTTGGAGCAGATCAGCCAGTTTGGGTAACAAATCACAGCAGCTGTCTGGAAGTGCATCTGTCTCTCCTCAGTGTTGTTTGACAAGGACTGAGTTAGCTGGGCACTCGTTACACTTCCAAAGGCTTCCGTGGCTGAACTCGCTGGGAAAATGCCACCACGTGCTGCTTCCCTGTGCTTTTGTTGGTTTTCAGCTACAGAAAACAACAAGGCTCCTGCTGTAAGCGCTGTGGCTGTGCGTGTGCAAGCTCACACATCACAGGGCTTGTCAGGACTGCAAGATAATGGGACCAACCGGGAAAATTTCCATGAAGATCATGAGCGTGCCTGGAGTATGTAGGTCAGATCCTGCTCTAACAAAGTGCACCAAGAGGGTCCCTTCATACAGAAACTTGTTTAATTAAGATAACAGATGTTGCTATTACACAAGTCATAGGGAATGGTTGTTTAATTGGACACTTTCATATTCTTTGCTACCAGCACAGAACATCATTTGTTTTTTATGCATTTCTTTCCTTACAATTAAACTGTATAAACAGTGCAGGCACTGTACGTTCACGGAAAAGAAACAGCTCTAATGATGTAGGGGCTTTACATGAAGAAGAATGAGGGAAGAGCAATTTGTTTTGGGGCTTAAAAGTACAATTATTTTTCTGTCCCAGCCTGAGTACGTGTCTGGGTAAATATGACTTCCAATAGTTCTAGGAGAACATTAGCAATTAAGACGGTTGTGTACATATTTTAAATAAAAGTTGTCTTGGTTTTCCTGCACTCTTTCTGTTGTTGGGGAGCCAAGGAGAAGGGGAGAAGTGGGAAGCTGTGGAGGACCAAGAGGATGAAACGTGAATCTGTTCTTGAACCACACAACGCTACAGCTTCACCTCTGGGAAATGTCACTGTGTGTCACTCTGTGAGGAATAAATAAATAAATAAATGGAATTATTGCCATTAAGGCATGCAAATTAAAAGCCCTTTGCCCTGGTCCAAAACAAGACCTGAGAAAAGAGGGAAGACTTGCAGGGGAAGCGATGCAGACCCTGCAGGGCTGAACACCCCCTTCCAACACTCCTTCCAGAATGGTTCAGGTTGGAAGGGATCACTGGGGGTCATCACATCCAACCTCCCTGCTCAGGCAGGTCCCCCTACAATACATGATTCAAGATTTGTCCAGACTGGTCCAGCAAAATCATCCCATGCCAACAGCAAAACAAATCCCTTGACCAGTTCCATGAGAAATTTCCTTAAGACGCTCTAACTAAACAGCTTCTGGTGCCAAGTTATCAAAAGCCAGCTCACTCTGTGCAGTGGAGGGACAAAAAGCCCCAGTTTGTCACCACAGACTACAGGACTGTCTCAGCCCTGATGTGAACCCCCACAGTTCCCACAGCCCAGCCCTCGGGTGCTGCTCTCCTGCAGGACAGCGCCTGTGGGTTTGTTGGGACACCAACCTTGTTTATTGGTGGGCTATGGAAAACTCAGGGGCCATTCCCACCAGAAAGGCATCTTCTGCTCCTGAGCGAGGCTTTCCTGCAAATAGGTGGATTTTAATCATGTTTCACCTGCTCCTGCTGTCCCGGTGGCCCTGGGAGGAGCAGCATTCCCAGGACTAAAGGCCTTTCCCACAGAGTGTAACACTCGCTTTGCACTGGAATGTGAAGGGAAGATCAAAGATGGAAAATTATCTCTGTATTTTCCCCATGCAGAAGCAGTCTCTGTTTCCAAACAGCATTTGCAATACATCTATATCTGTGCTAGAGCTGTTCCTATATAAAATTTACCTTCTGGAGTCAGGCCCCCAATATCATTTTGACTCAGTCAGGCCTCCAAGGCAGGATTTCCATTATTATGGAGATGAAGTGCCTTTAATGACTGCAATAATATAATTGTACCCAAGGGCAGAATTCCTAATAACACAGTTGCACAGTTCTCAACCACCAGTAAGAGATGCCCTCAGGCCATGTTAGTCATTAGAGGTGCAGCACACACTACCTCAGCCTCCAGAGAAGAATATGAAACCTAAACCGATAAAGCTCTTTTTTTTTTCACCATAGTAGTCGCTGCTCTCTGGGCAAACATTGAACAACACACTTTGTTTTGCCTCCTGGACAGCAGGAGCTGCCAGAGCCAGAGTTCCAGCAAGGAATTTAACACCACACACCAGCTGAAAAGCCACAAAAGCCCCAGGAGGAACTCTGAAGCAATTGTCATGGCAGCCGTCAGGCTGAGCATCAGCATTCAGAGCAAGCAGTGACACAGGAACGCTGCTTTTAACTCCACCTGGAATTGGAAGGATCATCTATATTGATTAAGCTTCACGTGATCAACCTGCAGGCTGGAGAAGCATCCAGATGTTCGGGTGCCTCTCTGGTACTCGAAGGACCCTTTAACGTCAGTTTAAGCAGAGATTTCACTGAAGTTTCTTCTCCCACGCCTGTCTAAAAGTTCTGTTTCCCATCCTAGATGAAGAGATTGCAGCAACAGCTTCTCCTGGCATCTTTCTTCCTAGATTTCAACAGATTTTTTTCCAACAGCCAAGACAGTTCTTGTTTGAAGTCCACTCACAGTTGTGGGTGTAGGGAAATACTGGAGCTGGACTCGAGTCACTGCTGCTGTCCCCTGCGACAGCGGGGAGGAGATGACATTTCAGCATGCACAGAAAGCAGAAATACAGCAGCATTCAGCAGAGCACAGGCACTTGGCCCCTCCTGCCCGTGAAGGCAGTCGGTGCTGATGAGCAGTGCCGCGACCACAGCAGACAACTGTGCATTTCTCACAGTGTCCAGGCCCAGACTGCAGGGCTGGGGTGGTGAATAAAGGCAGTGGAGAGGATTCAGCACCCTCATGCCCACGGGAGACACAGCACAGTGTGTGTCAGAGCGGAGCAGGTCCCGGTGCCGCCGCAGCGCTGCGCGTTCCGGCACTGTGCCGGGTAATCCCTGCTGGATGATCCCTCTGGCTGGAAACCCCCTGGGCTGAGGGAGCTCAAGATTTCACACCTGCTTGGGCACATTTCACGTCTGGTTTGCCATCCAGGGCTGGGTGCCCAGGTGGGAGGCTCCTGGTTCTGGCTCAGCAGGAGCAGGAGGAGCGAGCCTGGCACTGCCCCGAGAGCCTGCAGCACGCCTGGCTGGGTCTGTCCCTGAGCTCAGGCTGTGCCCACCACCCTCCTCACACCACTGCCTCACCACTGTCCGGGCAGTCCCACTCCCAAATTAAAATGAGGAGCAGGAACCGTGCTGTGCCCAGGGGAACAGCCTCAGAGCAAACAGCATGTTCAGCCACGACTGTGCCAGCGAGCACAGGAAGACAGACGGGACCTCGTGGGGCTGACACCCCAGAGCTTCCAGCACCAACATCTCCCCCCACCCTTGGCACCACCCTCACCCAAAGAACAAGTTATTTCAGTTTTAAAAATCAAAACACTTTGATCTATGACAACTTTGACCTCGGCAGCTCTGTGCTCTGCCTGCTGAAGGAAGCTTTGTGTCATCGATCACCAGCTCCTTTCATCCCAAGGGGTGAAGGAATGGCCCAGGGACAGCAGCTCTGAAAGGATCAGGGAGAGGAGCTAAACAGGTCAGAAACAGGGTGTTCAATACTGTAATCACCTGGCTCTAAATGAACCGTAGCTTTCTGCACACTCAGACACACCAGCAGAGTGTCTATCTCAATGGACATCACAGGCTGGGTGGAGCAAGATCAGACTTTCCAAGATAAAAGAGCAGCTCTAACAGATTAAAGCTTTTAAAGATAACAATTTCCTATAACTTCTGGCTTTTTGACCTTTACTAATAAGGCAGGATTCTCCCCATCAATCCCAGTGCCACAGCGTGTTTTGGAGGAGGGTCGAGGACAGCTCTCCATATCCTGCTCTTGGGTGCTGTGCAGGTGACACAACCACACCTCTACACAGCCAACAACAAGTCAACAAATCAACACCACAGAGGAGGATTTGAAAAGTTGGCTTTTGATTAAAAAAAAAATGAAAAAAAAAATTATTTGACCAGTCTGAGAAAGCCACCTTCAAGTCAGGTGTCAGAACTGCCAAATTTTGGTGTCAGAACTGACTCCAAATAAATCCTGTTTACAGGACACTGAGTAATGTACCAGAGCTGTGCAATTTGCAGTGGAGGCTTTTATCTCCCGGGAATTTATTTTTTTAAAAAACAATGGTTATTTAGAGCACTGCAGAGGGTAAATATTTGGTTTTTTGGAGGGCATCTTTATCAGCTTCTTGGCAGGGATGCTTTAATAGCACACAGAGGTGGGATGGGCACAATGGGAATAGGAATCTCACCCCCAGATCTGGGATTGAACACTGGCTGCTTCCTCATGTATTTGCAAGTCAATTTTGTGAAACTATTAATGACAAATTTAGCTTTGATTGCTGAAAGTCCCTGGGTTAGTTAATGAAAGAAATGGTTACTTTAAGACATTACCTCTCATTTTCTCTCAGGATGTCTTTTCCTTTCTTCCAAGAATAAGTAGGTCTGGGGGAGGCTTTGGGCTTGCACTCAATGATGACTTCACCACCCACTTTAACAAGAGTTAACTTCTTCAGGAGAGTTTTGGAAAAGTCTGGACCGATGGCTGAAAGCAAAATCAACACAAACCAGATCAGAATTCCCTCGGGAAAAAACAAAGTCAGACTCTTTTGAACATTACAGAATTCCAGGGTTGTTTTTCACTTGCAATTCCTAAATGATTGGACTTGATGAACTATGTGGATGTCTGGATGGGGCAAACAGACACCTGAGTGCTTCTTTCACTACAAAAACCACCTGATTTGTTTAAAAATGTATGTCAGGTAAAAACCTGAGAAACCAGTGCAGAAACCAGAAACCATCATGCACATAGGAACCACTCATGCGTGAAGAATAGAAAGTATTTCCTTTTTCTGTCTCAGGATCATCATTTTGACAGGCAGGGAAATCTTCACAAACAGAGAACCCATATAATTAATCAGAAGCATTAATATTACCAGAAAGGTTGACGCTTTTATGTTTTCTATTCGTAATTGTTGCATAAAGTGGGCTATTTATTTTAATTCTCTACAGGTGGGAGACACTGACACAGCCAGGTCTTGAACCAAGCAAAACAAGGTGAGACTTGTTGGCTCCAGGGCACAAAGTGCTCTGCAATCCTCTCCTTCACTGCCCCCAGGGAACACTCCTGTGTTTTGTGACAAACACTCAGATATCCACTGAGGTGACCCCAAACGCCCTGCAGCCTCTCTGCAGCCCAGGGAACAAGGAGATACCTTGGGGTCTGATTCCTGCCTCAAAGACCCTATAATGATCCCTTTGCTGGGACCCTGTGACAGGCAGGGCTCTGAGGCAGCAGCCTCCAGACTGACTCTGGCCCCCCAAGCCCCCCAAACCAGCCGGGAGGTTTTACTGATATCAAGTAGATATCAAGTATCAGAGCAAAAGGTGAGGCAGCTGAAGGGGTTTAGGAACAGCTCTTGCTGACGGGAGCTTGGCTTTCTGTCGGAGCAGTGGCAGCGATCTCCTCTCTCCATGCTCCCTCCTGGCTCCCTGGATCCCTCCTGCTCCATCCCTGGATCCCTCCAGCTCTCAGCACTGTCCTTGACTCCCTTTATTGCTGCCCCTGTGAGATGAGAGTTGAGATCTTTGTGCTCTGCATCACCTCAATGCCCCTCAACAGGATCCAAAGCTCACCCGCAGCAGCTGGGACACAAATCCCAGCAAATTCCTTCTTCTCAGGGCACCTCATCTGCCTCAATTCTTTTGGATATCATTCCTGCTGCCACAGAGGTGAATGAGCATAATCCCACACTGAAAATGGGATGGGCTTTAGGATCCAATAGTGATCCAAGTTCCTGAATCAGAGTTCTGTGATCTCTGAGCTGTCTTGTTTTCCATGTCCTAACACAGGCAGGGACTTCATTTTGGCCCAGAGAAACACAGGTAGGAAATTAAAATTATAAAAAGGCCCTGAAACCAGCACTGGCTTTGTAAAACACTCCAGAATTAAAGGAAACATCCTGAGGACACTTCCAATCAACGCACCCAGAACCAGATGCATTATTATTTATATCATATATCATTATTAATATATTATCACTTCTGAAACTAATTTCTTAGATGATTGTCCCAAATTTAGGAGCAAAAGGGATTTTTTGAATAATCCTATTACTCCCATCTCTGTGATAAACAGTTTAGACTGTTTTTTTGTGAGTAATTTGCTGCATTTTCTTGCTCCCGTGTGAGACAGAGGAGTTGCTCACTGTGGTTTTATTCTGTGACGTTAAAAATGTTGTCATTTGACATTTAGAAACTCTGAGCTCATTTCTCAGCACTGCCACAACTTCCCTGTGCCACTTCAGGAGTAATGAATTTAATTTATTCACACCTTTTGTTTGTCAAATGGGGATTTTTATGACCTTTTTTTCCCACTCTAGGCCAACATTTCATTTTTTTCAATTTGTTTTTTAAACATTTAGCCTAAAAGCTCTGTAAGACAAGACTGCATCTCGAAATGTGTATTTTACAGTGTCCAGCACCACAGGATTCTGCTTTTATTTAAAGACTCCAGGCAAGATAATTGGCAACAATAATTGAGAAGAATCACTCTGAGAAAAGCTCTGTCTGTTATTTTCCATTTCTCTCTTTCACTTAATTTTGCTGTAAGTCTCACTTGAGATGATTAAACACCACTAGTAGCAAGTGCTTAACTTCAGGACCTTTTAAAATAACCATTTTAACACTCAGATCTGCTTAAAAGCGAAAATTTCCCAGGGAGGGCTCAGAATGTTGCCCTGCTTTGAAACCCCAGTGAAAAGGCAAACCTGCTGCTTTCCTTTCAAAATGTGCCAAGTTAAATCACAGAAGCACAGGAATTTATCTGCAGGACACCATTTGGGTGCTTTTGCTGTGACAGACAGAAACAGAGCTGCAGAACCCAAGTGAGAAGTTGGCCAAATAAATATTCCCTGACAGGTTTCTCAGACTCTCCAAAATCTGTTTTTCATGTGGACACCAGGAGCTGCTGGGCACAGGGACACCCTGGGAGTCCCCACCAACAAGGATTAAACCTCTCTCCTCTGAAACCATCTCCCTTCTTCCCAAAGGTCCATTTTTACCAGGTTTTAAATAGACATGAAAAGCATCAGTGGGTTTATTTCGATTTCTTTCATGTCCAATAAATCTCAGCATTGTGAAGTCTAATTTATCGAGCATTATCGTACCTTTCTCCAACAGCAACACAGACAATCCTTCACATGAGCTTTTTTTTCTATGCAGACATCTATCACTGATGATAAAAAATGACCAATAATTGAAACTCCCATAGCTGGAAAAAACCATGTGCTTTGTTCCTCAGAATAAGTCAGGGAAAGCTGCTACGGAACATTTGGTTTGAGAACAACTAAACTGTTATTTTGTAATCAAGAACTGTGTTTAACCCTTTGAAGCTACATCCGTGTGCTGACACAGCATTTTCCAGGCCTGCCACTCGCACAAGAACATGGTTTGGGGTTGAGTTACAGCCTGGCAGGGACCTCTGGGATGGTCCCACCCCACCCCTGCGCCACCAGGAGCAGCTACAGGAGGTTGCCCAGGGCCAGTTGGATGTTGAGTACCTCCAAGGACAGGGATGCCACAATGCCTCTGGAGAATTTGTTCTAGTGCCCAACCTACCTCAAAATAAAGTTTTTCTTCTTTGAAGTGGCATTTGCAGGGTTTCAGTTTGGAGCCACTGCCTCCTGTCCTGACACTGACACCTCTGAGAAGATCCTGGCTCTGTAACCTCGGCTCCCTCCCCTCAGGTGTTTCCCCACTTGATTCACATGAGCTTCTCCTGGTATTAACTGGGAGGAGCAGAGCAGGTGTGCACAGAACTGTGGGGCATTTTCTTTGGGATGGGAGCATTTTGGTTGCCATTAGATTGCTGAAAGGTCTCTTCAGCCAGGAGGTTTGTCACCATGTCCTCAGCAGAGTCACCTCTGCAGCCCAGGACCCCGCATTTATGGCCCTTGATGTTCTGAATGACAATGCTCAGGTTTCTCCATAAATAGCTTTAACCAGCAGGAGAGTGAATGCCCTTGCAAGCTCTCCATGCTCAGTCACCTGCAGGAATATGGGAATATCGGATGACATGGGAATAAGAAACATCTGTTCTCTGCTATCCACTTCCTCAGCTTTTCATTTCACACCTTCCTTAAAAACAAATCGTCAAAGATCCCCTTCTGCTTCAGGCGCTGCAACTTGGCAAAAGCAGCTTGGGCAGAGACTCCTCTGGTTCTGGGAGGGTTCTCCAGTGCTCAGGGGGGTGAACTCACCTATGACACTGAGCTCTGCACTGGCAAAGATGACGCCGTGCTTGTTCTCCGCCACACACTGGTACATTCCGGCATCCGAGAGACTCACGTTGGGAATGGTGAGAGAGCCCTGCTCCAGCTGCACTCTGCCCTGGGGGGGAACAGCAAAACAAACTCCAAAATGAGCAAGGAGATGCCTCCTCAGAGCATAAACCCAGAGGTTGTTGTGCTGTGTTTTATAACAAGGTGGACCAAACGAAGCAGCAGTAACAGGAAGAATTTGCATGCTGCAATTTATTTGTCTGCCAGCCAAATTTATGTCAGGTTAGAGACTAAATGGTAAAACCAATATAGGAGTTGGTAAACGCAATTTAAATTGGAGGACTTTCCCTTGACCCCTCATTGATTTAATACCCAAAGCATTTAGATTAATATCCCTTTCAGGGAGATAAGCTCGAAGCAAGAAAAGCACTTCAGTTCCACAGTGGCACATCACAGCCAACCCCATCCTCAGAAACATTTAAAACAATGGTATTTCCATGGAATCACAGAGTCTTTAAGATTGGAAAATACCTCCGGGATTATCGAGTCCGACCTTTGACCAAACACCGCCATAGCAACTAAACTACAGCACATACAGGTGTTTCTTGGACACCTCCAGGGATGGGGACTCCATCCCTGAGGTGTCCAAGATGACTCCCTAGGCAGTTCCAATGCCTGACCACCCTTTCCATGGAGAAATTCCTCCTGATGTCCAACCTGACCTTCCCCTGGCAGAGCTTGAGGCCATTTTGAGTACGTAAGGCAATGCAGGCTGCTAAGACTGGTTGCATCTTAGCCAGCACAGACAGAAACACTTAAAATCCTCTGCAGTTTACTGAAAACAGTGTAGATGTTAATAATTTAATGCTCCTTTACTTCATATCAGCCACTAACGTGATGTAAGAACAGGACCATCTGCCAGTGACCAGCGTGAAGCAACCAGAATTAGTGTGTGGAATGAAAGACCAGGCTATCATTTGTCAGCCTGAGGATATGGAGCTGGTGTTATCAATTCTAATAAGTACAGCCGAGTGTTCCCTCCCTCCCTGGGAGTTTGACATTTAAAAAAAAAAAGAAATTCTAAAATAAAGAGCTATTGGTTTTCTACTTGGCCTTAGGGCAGAAATTTAATGTTTGTGCAATTTTTATCAGGGTTTGATCAAATCGGGGCTGCCATGTTCTTTCACAGCAAGTGACGGGGAAAAAGTGCTGGCTACTGTGAAGCCAAAGCTTGGGTGACAAGGTGGGACCATGGGCTGGGTGATGATCCTCCAGGAGAGGCTGGGCAGACGTGGTGGTGGGAGGGGTGTGGATCCACAGCTCCTGGTCACCTGCACAGGGACACAGCTCAGCAGGAGGAGTGGGAACACCACTAAAGACCAGCAGGAACCCCAAGGTTGCATTATCACCTGAAGTTCACCTGAACATCATAAATTACAAAAGTTAATCCAAGGTGATCATTCTCTGGTGACAGTGTCCAAAACCCCATTCAGCCATTCCTTCTTCTTTCCAGCCTTAGGTTGCTATCATGGATCTTTCATTTTGGGAAGGAGTTCTGAATGTAGAGCTGTTGTGTGTCCTGCATATCCCTGGCAGCAGCTCCTAGAGCTCTACGGAGGTGCCACCAAGCATGGGAAGGAACGGGGGATTTACTGTGAGGGTGGGGAGGCCCTCGCACAGAGTGCCTAGAGAAGCTGTGGCTGCCCCTGGATCCCTGGAAGTGTCCAAGGCCAGGTTGGACGGGGCTTGGAGCAGCCTGGGATAGTGGAAGGTGGCAGGGGGTGGAACGAGATGATCTTGAAGGTCCCTTCCAACCCAAACCATTCTGCGATTCCAAGATTTTAGAGCACCTCCATCCTCCCCATCCCGAAATAAACAAACACCCAGAGATCAGAGAGCTGGCAGAGCACCACAGCACCCACAGATCCCGTCCCCAGGGGGTTCCAGCAGTGCCTACCTGTGGCAGCAGGGGCTCCCCATCCTTGAGCCAGCGGTAGGAGGGCTTGGGGCGCCCGCTGGCGCGGCACTCCCAGGACACGCGCTCCTCGATGGCCACGTGCACGTCGCTGATCCGCTGGATCCAGCTGGGCTGGGCTGCAAGGGAAGCAGGGAGGGAAACCTCGTGGCTGGGAACAACAGCTCTGTGCCGTCAAATGGACGTTTCTTCCCTTGTCGGCACGTTTATGACTTAGATTTAATAACACAATTAATAGCTGCTAAACATTACTGCTCTTCCTTGAGCCCAGTGCTACTTTCTGAAGGTGGCACGGGCAACATCAGAAGCTGCTTTTATTTCATTTTTAGTAAAAACCCTTAAAGAAAAAGAGTAGCTCTGGAAAGCCTGCTCATCCTACAAAAACAAAGCCATAGTTATACCCCCGGTCCTTCAAATAGAGATGTTTTCCTCCTCAGGGTCTCTGTGACTTGGGCTTCAAAGCTCTAAAATTTAGCTTCTGACTTCAAAACTTGTAATTTAGAACTACTTCGGCACTGAAATGAAGGCTCCAGTAACTCTGCATGGTTATAGGCACTACTTCAGGCCCAGGCTCTCGGTCTTGTCCTGATTATGGCCATATCTCCACGTCTCACCATAGGAACGAGAAATCTTTGGACCCAATAATTGTGTTAATGACACTAAATAAGCATAGAAAGGCCACAAGCAGATACTGGAGACACATTTTGGTAGAATTTGGTGAAAACTGGCACTGGCAGTTTTCAGCCACTTGTGAGATCGTGTTTTTAATTGTGTTTCACATATTTTTATCAGTTTGATGGCTTTTTTTCTTTTTAATAGAGTTTAAGTTTAGCCAGATTCCACTAAATGCCACTAAAATTGCCACGTGGTTTTGAAGACCATACAAAACCTCAGACTCCCTTAGGAGTTACCTTTTGTCCAGATATATCTACAATACACAGTACTATCTGTATAAGATCTTATTAATAGTATCTTAATATACCTATAATACTTTTCAGCAAGTCCCATTAAACAATAGATGAGTTCAGATTTTTTTAATTGTCATTTGCCCTATTTTGACGTAAGAACATCTGACTTAGCAGGATTATACTACCAGCAGAGGTCTCCAAGAACCTGATTAATACTTTTCCCTGTGTAATCAGATAAAAGAAAAAATTAAGATTCCTCAAAGCCAGGTCACAACTTTACACATCTCCTTTGCATAGGGACAGAGGCCAGAGATGGGCTTAAAAGGATAAATAAAAATATCAAAATGGCAAATTGGTATGATTATACCCAAAACAGTGGTACATCTGTGATAATGTGATGCTGGAAACACAAATTCAGAGAGCTCAGGTTGTATTTAACCCCACCCCTGGAACCCTGAACGTGCCTACAAAGTGCAGAGAAAGCTGCAGAGTTTTCCACGGCATCTCAGCTCCAAGGGACTTCCAAAAAAAAAGGGTGAACTGAGCATCCTGACAATGCAGGAGTAAAAGGAAAAGTGAGCAGTGTTTATTTCTCTGGCTGCCCCTCCTGCCCCTGTAATATTTTAAGCCTGTTTATTGTCTGTATCTAAAGAGATAGGGAAGGGAAAGCCTTTAAATGTAGGAAGATGAAAGTCAGTTCTGTCATCTGGAGTAAGAACTTGAACAATTCCATCGAGCCGAGCAATTGCAATGGGTTCAGTGGCTCAAGGACATTTGCAAATTACTCGTGAATTTACATATTTACTATTCTAACAGCATCTAACTCATCATTTTGAAGGGAATTTTATGATCCCATGAAAGGAGCTCTATAAAACCCACACAGATCCGTTTGCCTTTTTTATTTCTGCAGCGCTGTTTTACAGATTTCCCACACGAAAACAAAAAAAACCCAACCCAAACAAAACAACTGGAAATAATCTGCAAATCAGGAAAAGCCATGGATGGTAAGCTGTGCTCTCTAACATAAGTGTTTGCTATGTAAAAACAAAGGTAACTCCTGTGGTGAGGAGGACAGAAAATTCAGAATTCATCCTCATTTCGTACAGACTCCCCAAATAAGGGAAATAATAATTTTCCCCAAATAAGGGAAATTCTCCCCAAAAAGCATCTTTTGGGGTAGTTTGTGGGTTGTTCATCCCAGCTCCTGCCCTGAGAGCTGAGATTGTAACGTGCAGGGCTGGAAGCTGCCACCCCCAAATTCATGTCACTCTTTGGTGCAGCACCCACGAGCCCCAGCCTCCACCCCACCCCACCCTAAGCCCCTCCAGTTATTTGAACTGGTTAAATTTTCTATCCCAAAGCCATTTACGGTGCAGACAACTCCAGAATGAGCAGCACGGGTCAGAAAGTCATCTCAGCGAAGAGCTCTGAGTCCTTTGTTTCGCAGGAGTTCGTTCTCTGCTGCTCTTTGGGAGCCTTTTCTAATTAGGTCAACCTCTCCTTTCAACAGTTCAGTGCAGAGAGAAGCTCTTGGCTTCATCTTGGGGAATACTCAGGGGTTGGCTCATGCTGCAAATTTGCTTGAGCCACCAAAGGAGAGTCACCACAACCTAATGAAATTTGACAGGGGCCCACCGGGGATCAGACCAAGGTAACACGACACGAGATTCCAGGCATGATAATTAAAATAATTCAAATAAGGAGATGAAACCAGCTCATCTCGACAGCGTTTTCTGGTACAGCAACATTCTCTGAGATAATGGCAAGGTTTAATTTGTGGCTGGTCTAGAAAAAAGTCCTTTGGATCGTTTCAGCAGAGCTGACCAAAGAGGAATTCTTTGACAGGAAATATTTTGGCCCTGCTTGGAGTACTCAAGATAGTACTGGCCTTGGAAACATCCTGGAGGAAAAATCTGGAAGCTGATTAAGAATTCATTGGAGTTGCAAGCACAATTCCTATGCTAAATCTACAAAGTGAGAGAAAAAGCTTAGAGATATAAGCACGACTCTTACATAAGGATTGCTGTAAAGAAAAATCTCCCCCTCCTAGGAGATGAGAACTGTCTGGGGTTTGTACTCAGGGGGACAGAAGAAAAGTGATGGAAAGAGTGAGAAAAGACCCTGTTTACTTTTGATCACCTTTCAGTCTTTTACGGGGACAGTTAAAACCAGGTGAACAGGAAAATATGCCCAAATATATTCTTGCTTCTCTAAGACAAAAAAATCCAGAGGCAGCCTGTCCTTCACTGTAATAAATTGAAAGGCAAAAGGAGGAACTGGAAATCATGTCCCAAAAGATGTTTGAAAATGAAATGATGTGGCAGGTGATGATGCATCACGTCAGAAATGAGTAACAAACCCCCAGAAGTAAAGGAGAAATATGAGAACTAAGCCAGAAATAAACCTGTAGGACTCTGCAATCATCTGTGAGTTCAAAACAACCAAAAAGACTCAAGCAAATGAGGTGCTAATACATATCCAGAATCCAATTCTCGGCTGGTGTATATTGATTTCAGTGTTCCTAAGCCAATTTCTAGCAGCTGATGACCTGGAGCAGGCTGTGTAATTCATCATTAATGGCACATGAAAGGCTGAACGACTTGTCCATTACTATCTCTATTCTAAGGAGATTGAGACTGAGCCCAGGATCAGAGCAGTCTAAAGACCAGAAAGCCAAGCGTAAGAAGTGAAAAACAAAACCAAACAGGTGGGAAAAATAGATGAGTAATTGAAACTAAAGAGTCAGCCAGTGTAAGGCTTGTGCAGACCAGCGCACACTGCCCCAAATGGGGACACAGCTCCTGCGCACAGACCCCTCAGATCCCTCACTTGTTTCCTTCCCAAAGGTCACAGGGATGTGAAACCAGACCTCGAGTTACCCCTTTCCCTCTCTCTTCCTTTTCTCCTCCTAATCCCTTCCTCCTGACCCCTACTGCCAATTAGGGATGGTTGAAATCTATACAAATTAAATGTGTGCAGGTCCTCCACCTAAACGATCTCCATTTCTCTGAGTCTTTGGAAGCATCACCACCTATTGCCACTGGGGCAGGATGTCTCCTTCCTGCCTCTCTACAAGACTGACCCCAATAACCCAGTCTGGGAGTTCTGCTTGGCACTAAAACATTAAACCCCAGAGGAAAAGAAACACAGGAACAATTGAAGGAGTTAACCCAGCTGATAAAACACTTCAACTGTCCCTTCCTCTCCTGTACCTCCTGTTCCGTGAGCTGTTCTGCACCATTACAGGGTTTTCTCCCCAGTTTTTGTGGGCACCAAAGGGCTGGGGGTGTTACAGGCACATCCATAGGGACCCATCCTGGATTTAGTTATTTTTCATCCTGACACTGAACCGCAGGTGCTCAGGGGTGTAAGGGAGCTGTGGGCTGCTCTGGGAGTAGCCTTCACATTTCATTTCCATTTGTATTTTCCCCATTTGTATTTTTTGCTTCTCCTGCTGAAGAGGTGTTTCTCCAAGCCACAACGATAACAATATAAGACTTTTTCTGAATCTCCTAAAAATTTGGCTTCTCTGCGAGCAGGGTTCCAGCAATCCCTTGGAAGAAGAAAAGCTGATGAGAAACATGCCTGTGCTCTGTGCAGGAACTTGTTCTGGAGGCAAGACCTCCCTTGGGCAGCAAAGAATTCAAAACTCAGAGTTACTCCCCCCTGTCCTGACAGGTACCTGTGTAAAAAGCAGCAACAGGGTTTTCTAGTGAGTGATGTGAAAGATAATTAATAATAATACAGTAATAATACAGTAATCCACTTGCCCTATTTATGTGAATTTTCTTGTATTTTTATCCAGTCCAGAAACTCATTTTATTTGAATTTTCAGCAAATTATTTGTGATTTGGGACCTAAACTGAGCAGACATAAAATTGCCTGATTTTCACTTGTGCAAATTTCTTTTTTTAGACCTCTGGCCGTAATGAAGAGCAGAATCTGATTTACATCTGAGGCTGTTTTACAGAGTGGCACAAAGTGGCTTTTGCCCAAATAAAACACAGGCCTGCTGACGAAAGGGGGGCTCTTTTCACTGCAGAATGAAGGAGCCTCACAAATTCTGAGTGGAACTTGGATTTGAGAATGATTTAATCTGAAAAGGGGCCCAGCCAATTAAATGGGTTCTTCTGAGTATCTTACAAACTGCTGCAAAGAACTGTAATTAGAGCCAAATAAGTCTGATTGTCTGTTAATGCTGATGGTGCTGTGACAACACTTTTGGAAAACGTTCCAACTGCAATTTTTTCTTGGTTTAGCTGGTTTGGATCTTGGATATTTCCCAGCGTTGATCAGACTGAACAGCCAGGGACAAATCCCATGTTTTATGTCAAAATCCTGGCAAATGAACATTCTTGGGGTGGTGCAGCTCCTCAGCCCTCCCCAGTGCTGCCCTCCCAGCCCCACTGAACTTTTTTATATTTGGATCACCTCAACCAGCAGCTATTTTTCATATTTTCTGCTACTCAGACTAAATATTTTGTTGGGAATGGGGATCTCAGGATGCTGCATTGACTCATCAGAGTCAATCCAGGGAAGCACAGCCCAAGGAGTTCAAACCCAGGGATTAGCGGCCTCTGGGTCACAAATATCAACAAAAGAAGATTGGGCTGGAGCAGCATCTAAACTTACCATGAATTAAACATCAATAATAAATAAGCATCTCCTTGATGCTGGTTTCATGAACAAAAAGGCAATTTCTTTTTAAATTAGCTGGTTAAGGTAATCTGTTTACTGTACTTCTGCCAGGAAAGGAATAATTGTTGGCATTGCTGTTTGCTTGGGATATAAATCTTAGCCCTGCCGAGGGTTAGCAAATGTAAAATTTATGAGCAGCCAGATTAAAAATACAATCAGGTCAATGGGAGTGCATCCCAAAACACACAGCTGATGGCGTGGAGGGCCCTCACTGCAGGGAGAAACTGGGAGAAACTGGAGATACTGGGAGAAGAGGCAGTGGTTCTGCCCTGTGTCCTGCTGGGACCTCACCTGCCTCAGCCACGGGGCTCAGCTGGCACAGGGAACAAGCTGCCAGGTCAGCAAGGCAGCACCAGCAGTTAGAGCTGCCAAAAGGTGGAAGAGCAGAGGCTGAGCAGTCTGATTTGTTAACTCAGAATCAGGGAATATCCTGAGCTGGAAGAAACCCGCAAGGATCAAGTGCAACTGTTGGCCCTGCACGGGACAGCCCCAAGGGACAGCCCCAAGAATCAGCCCCAAGAATCCCAGCAGGTGCCTTTGCTAGGAGTTAACCCGAGGCAGGAGCAACAGGGAGAACAAGAGACCCAGCAAGGAAATGTGTCATGCAGAGTTCCATCAGTCAGGGAAACAGGAATAAGTCGCTGTAATTGCATTAACAGGAACATGTTTCCATGGGAAGGTTGATCCATCAAGGGGGACTCAGCCCTGGGAACAAGTGCTTGTGGAGAGCAGGAAAACAGCCTGGTGCAGGGGCTCAGAGCACAGGAAATGCAGCAAGAAAGGATCTTGCACGTTTAATTAACCTCTTCTGCTGCAACAAGAATGTCAAACAACTTCAGTGTCACTGGTGTGCTAACGGAGGAGAAAATAAACACTGATACAAGAATGAAGCACAGCAGAAGTCAGCCTTCCCTGACAGCTTCCAGGAGCACAGAGAGAAGCTGACAACGCTGGGTTATCTACAGTGAGCAGGCAAATTTGAACTTCTTTTTCTTCTATTTCCTTACTTTATGCCATGTTCAGAGGCTGATAACTGGGTTTAAAGGAGTGGTGCTGTTAGAGCCACATTGTGACCTGCAGAGCTCATCAGTGCATGTGGGTCTGATAACCCAGATCACTGAATCCCACACTGGTGGGGCTGCAGGGACCTTAAATCCCATCCATTCCCACCCCTGCCATGGCAGGGACACCTTCCACTGTCCCAGGCTGCTCCAAGCCCCGTCCAGCCTGGCCTTGGACACTTCCAGGGATCCAGGGGCAGCCACAGCTTCTCTGGGAAATCTGTGCCAGGGCCTCCCCACCCTCATGATAAAAAATTTCTTCCCAAACTCCATCCAAACCAGCACATTTCAGCACCTCCAGAGCATTCCCCTCTCCAGGCACCAGCCCCGACCTTCAAAAACCGACTTGAAAGCTCTGCTGATATTGCAGTGGTATTTCAGTAATAAAATAACACCTCTCAACTTTAAAAAGAATGATTATTAAGGAAAATGACATTCTTTTCTTCAACTATTTGCATAAAATTTTACAGTAAGTTACTTTCCTGTAAAAAATTGTGCTCCCACGTGAAACTCCAGAGCCCAGAGTACAGAATGCAAGTTGGGTTTTTTCAAGAGATCTATTTTCAGTGCTGGCTGCCAAACACAAGTTATCCTAAAAAACGAACTACTTCCCTGGAAAGTCACCATCCTCAAGACAACAAGGATGATATTTTAGTGAATTATCTTTAAAACCTACCGCAGGAGAGGCGTCCGGCTGACACCTCTCCATCGGGAACTCCTCCACTCCCAAGGAAGAGATGGAAAGACTTCCCAGTGTGACAGACTGACAGCAGGACACTCCCCTTCCCAAAAAACCTCGAGCTGCTGTGCTGAAATGCCCCGATGGGTGTGAAAACCATCACGAGCCACGGTGGCAGCTTTTGTGTAGGATCCAGAGCGGTAAATTCATTACAGTAATGAGATTATAACTCAATATATGCTACAGTGGGAGTATTCCAAAGGCTTCACTTACTGCTTTCCAAGGAAGGCAGCTTTGGCCGTGGGTAGAGTAAAACTGTACAACTGATGAGTCTTTTAATTTACTCTCCACATGGGAAGAATCACACAGAGCTTGATGCACAGAAAATGGAATCTTTAAATCATCTAATTAAAAAAATTAAGACCCATTCAAATCAACCCCAGATCCTTTCCTTAACATGAAAGATTTCCTTTTGTTCTTGCTCTTTCACTCCTTAATGTTTTCTCATTTCATATTTCCCTCAGTGTTAAAAGGAGAAATGTTCATTTGAAATGGAAGCCCCCAAAGTTCCGATTTCTAAATGAAATGTCTTTCAGAAATATTTCAAATTTGAAAACATCTCTGCTTTCTTAAAAAAAGTTACATTACCCACCAAATTCAACCCTGTTGCCAGCAGGGTTGGTTCCCAGACTCTCTTTCTGTGGCAAAATTACTATAAATCAAAAAGCACTCTCCTCATCTCTGGAGTTCAACCCCATCCTCCCTGCTCACAGGAGATGGGCCCTCAGGAGCATTAGGGGGATAAAAGCCAAATTTGTATTTTCTGTAAAGAACAACACTGTTGTGCTCCTGGAGATGGGAACAGGGCAGCAACAAAAACAGGATTCTTTTGATGCCGTGGAGGTCTCTGCACTCCTGTGGGGGGTGTGGAGCCTGCAGCTTCTCCTCTCCAAAACATCTCAAACAGAACCTTGGTACCAAACCCAGAGCCCCTTGAGCCCCTAAAGCCCCTCCCTGCAGCTCTCACTCACCTCTGCAGAGGTGAAGCCACACTTTGAGTTTGCTTTGTGGGGCTGCTTCTGGCAGAAATTTGGGGATGGGCACCAGGATCAGAGGGATTAATGCACCTTCTATTTGACAGAGCAGGCCTAGGAAGCTGAAATTGGACATTTTACAGTGCCTGGCTCAGGGATTTCACTGGCTCACTCTGATTTCAGTGAGGGAAGAGCAGGTGCAGAAAGCCTCTGAGTGGAGATGGCTCTGCTCTGACCATGATAAATCCCAACTCTCCCCTTGTGCAATCATTGATCCTCTTGAAAGCAGTTCGTAATTGGTTATCAGCAATTAACATTTATCCACGAAAGCTGGGGCAACCCATACAGAACAAATGCCAAGCTGTAACACGAGGATGCTCCCCCAGATTCCCTGCCTTACCCTCCCAGCCACGAGAAGGCAAACGAGCCCTTTCCAAGCGTTTCCAGCACGTTTCCATGCCAATGTCCTTCCAGGGATGTGTTTTTGTTCCAGCTGCTCTGATCCTCAATTAATATGCACCATTCAGCCAGGTTTTACTTCAAATTACACCCTTCTCGAGACGTGCCATTTGAAAAGAAAGTAATTTCAAAAATATCCTCGCCAAATGACGTCCTCACAAAATATTTACTGCAGATTGCACTGGCTGCAATAAAGCCCTGAAAGCAGGCAGCTTGCTTACCATAAAATGTCAGCTGTCCTCGTGCCACGTTTTTCCCTCTCACATTTTCAGCCACACATTCGTAGAGTCCGGCATCTTCTTGCTGAAAGTTGGGGATTTCGAGGAGCCCGCTCGATCGGTGCCTCCGGGCTTTCCTGGGGATCTGCTTCCCATCCGCCCTCCTCCAGCTGATCGTAGGGACTGGGCTGAAGAAGAGGAAAAAAGCAAAGTAAGACGTGCAGAGATAGCCATGGGTCTGGTCAGTGTGAGGAGCCTGGCACAGGACCCAGAGGAATTTTATTGTGGGTGGGTTATATGTAACATAAATATGCACATTTTAATCATGGTGTAGAAGCAGGAGACACAATATTATTAAAATGCTGTTTCGACCCAGTTGAATTTGGGGTTCTGCGGTAAAAACACACGCATTTTAGGGTGGGGAGGGCCTGGCACAGGGTGCCCAGAGAAGCTGTGGCTGCCCCTGGATCCCTGGCAGTGTCCAAGGCCGGGCTGGACAGGGCTTGGAGCAGCCTGGGACAGTGGAAGGTGTCCCTGCCATGGCAGGTGTGGCACTGGATGGGCTTTAAGGTCCCTTCCCACCCAAACCATCCATTCTGTGATGATTTTCCTACCAGTCCCAATGTTTTGGAAGTGTTGCCTGTGTTTGCTCCAGAAACAAGAGCCCCCAAACCCTCTGGCTGCTATGAAAACTGGTCATAAGTAACTCCTGCTGAGGGAAGTGGATTGTTAGGAACTGCTGCAAACTCCACAATCCAGCACCACGAACATGAGAAGCTGCAAGAACATTAATAATAATAATAATAATAATAATAATAGTATTAATAATAAAAATAATGATGATAATAATGGATCCAAACTTACTTCCCCAAGGCAAAGCACTCCAGTTTCACCGTTGTTCCTTTCGCAGATGGAACCGTTTCTGGGAACTGCACTTCTATTTTGGGCTCGTACTCTCCCATCACCCCTGTGAACATAAAGGAGATGCTAAGGCTTGGTTGGATTTCAGCAGTAAATTCACGAGTGTTCCCGTGCTAGCACGGAGCTGTTCTATACATCATTACTTGCCCAATTAATCCATTCATTTTAAACATGGCCTGTTCCTAACAGCCGTGGAGTGTGGGCTCTTTTCCCATTTAGTGCCAGAGGAGAAGCTGAACCAACTCTCCACACCATCTGCCAAAGATTAAAATCTCTTCATGGCTCTGTTACTTTTTCTTTTGAATATGCAGGATTGTTGCAGGTAACTTGCGAAATGAGGGGAGCAATAACCAGGGAGGTTCAGCATCTTCTAGAGATGAAACACGGAACAAACAGCCATTAGGAAAAAAGTTTTAAAATCCCTGGAGTTAATAGAGGTTTCTATTAACTTCCAGGATTTCAATGCACAGAGATCATCTACTCCTCGGGTAATTTCTTTATTTTTTACTGCCCCAGTAAATCACAGAGCGTGGCAGCCTCTTTATGAAATTGTGTTTAAAAATTTGTGCACATAAAAAGGCCATTACACTCCTGACAAATGGCTCCATTTCCACTCACTGCACTGTCTTAAACCCGGCACATATAATTTCACCAATAGTGATTATCAGCTAATTGATGATTGCAGTTTAAATCTCAACAGTGCGGCGCTGCCTGGACGGTGGCCAAGGGAGGAGCGGAGCTGGGTCAGCCCCGATGAATCCCAGGAAAACAGAACTGAGCCAGCAGGAGCCTGCAGTGACACTGGGGCACATCAGAGCTGCTGATGCTGGCCTGTGATGGCTGTGCTGCTCTCTGTTCCCCTTGCTTTTCACACAGGATGCAAGAAAATCCTGATTTTTTCCTTTAATTTTCCAGTGATGAAGCTGCAAATGCTCAGTGTGAGGTTTACACCAAGCCCACCTTTGCTTGCTGACCTGTTCTGATGCAACAGCAGGTTATGGCATCTTTCTTCCAACACATTTGTTGCAAATAAGTGTTCAACAAAGGAGCTGCTGAGCAGCCTCGGTTGTCAAAATCAAATACATTTATTAAAAATATGAACACTCCCCCCACATTCATGTCCTGCCTGGCACATGAAACAGGAAATCTGTGATTCTGTGGTGACATCCCAGCACTTACAGACCACACAAACAAGAAAGATGTGGCATGTCACTCATTAGCCCTCTGCATGTTGACACTGCACCCTCTAAAAGCTCCAAATCCTGTTTTCCCAACCAGGACCTGCCAAATCTTTGCAATCTTGCCTGAATTTCTCCTAAATCCATGCTAAATATTTGCTGGGTGAGCTTCAGTCAAGCCAAGAACTGCCCCGTGGTCTCTAAAGCAGCAGCTGACAGAACTTGTGGAGATCTTTTCCCCCTTCTCTCACTTTTTATTTATTCCGAACTTGTGGAGATCTTTTCCCCCTTCTCTCACTTTTTATTTATTCCCATTTCTTTGCCGTGGGCTGGGACTGGAGAGCTGAAATCCCATGGGGATAAAACCCTCCAGAGGGGTGGGAATGTTTCCCTGGGGCTGTGGGACATCAGCTACAGCCACCGCCACCCTCAGCCCTGCAGCTCTGGCCCCTCACAGCCTCACTGCCAACTCCAACCACCCAAAAATCAGGATTTGTACCTGGAAAAATCACAAGGCTCCTGCTGCAATGACAACCTGCCTACCTACATAAACATATATAGGGTATGGAGTGAGCCCTGCTGTCTCCTCTTTATGGAAGCAACACTGGTGCAGTTGAGACATCTCCGTCCTGAATCCAAGATCACTTCCATGCAGAAAGTCCTCGTTTTTCCTGCTCTTCTCGGGTGATTGAACATCTGACTTAGCTGTGCAGGTGGCAGGGACAGAGGAGGGAATAAAGGACTAAAACAGACCCCAGGTTTGTAGCTTGGAGAACATTTCCAGCCCTGTGGCACATCAGATGCTCCATGTGTTGGCATTTCAGAGGCTTTTGTATCTTCCAATTTCAAGGCTTAAAAACCTGCTTCGGGATGAAAGTCCCCGGAATTCAGAAGGAGGCTAATTTGTCTGAGGAGATGAGGTGCATTTCCTGACAACACCTGTGAAATGGTGCACTTTAATTGGCCCAAACAGCTGCTGCTGATGGTAATTTTATTCCAGGACTATTTTGGTCCTTTCCTACTGTTCCTGTTTCAATCCTGATGTTGAAAATCCCACATTTTAAAGAGAAATTGAGAAGCACTGTAGGAGCAGCAGCTCTCAACACCTGGATGCTCCCAGCAGGCTTTGGAGGGGGATCCAGGGGCAGCCACAGCTTCTCTGGGCACCCTGTGCCAGGGTGGGGAACAATTCCTTCCTAATCCAACCCTGCCCCTTAAGTTCAAAGCCATTTCCCCTCGTTCTGTCACCGCACACCCTTGTACAAAGCCCCTCTCCAGCTCTTCCTGCAGGGTTTGCAAAAAAAGTCCTATTATTGGAATATTTAAAGATATTATTTCAGCACTGCAATTGTTAGTATGAGGCACATTTAATGGTTACTCTTTGCCTGCCGTCCATGCCATGGCTCACTGTGGGCTCAGAGGGACAGATCTGCTGCTGCTGTTCGTAGGAACACGGCATTCCCTGCAAGGGAGGGCAGATCTGGAAAAACAGCACCTCCACCCCTCCCAGCCCAGCTGTGACAATTCCTCATCACCAACAGCATTTCCCACTCCCCATCCACAGGGATTGTGGGAATCTTGATGGGCAGGAGGCTGCAGCAATTGCATTTTCCAAGCAAGGAATTTTTGTCAAACACCAAAATCCACTCCAGGTGACAGTGGATCTTCTTCCAGAAGAAGTTGCTAACATTGCATTTCTATTTCTGGAACAAATGTCCCAACTGTTAGCCTTTAAACAGAGACATTTTAATTAATTTTAATTGTAAATTAACATGCAAATGTATTTTTCTTATCTGCTCAAAAATGACGATGATACAGATCAATTGTCTGTATAAATTTAGAAATCCTCTTTTGCTTTCTTCTCCCTTTTTTATATTATTCCACAGACCACTAAAAATAGCCCCAATTCTGCTGGGAAATACAGGCTGAGCTAACAGTTACCGAAACAACAAAGTGCCTTTGTTCACTTTTGGCCTGCATAAAATGAGAAAAACTGGTATATCCAGACTCTAAAATCTATTTTGTTTCCTGTCTTTGGCCAAATCCCACCAGGGTTTTCTTTTGCAATTATTGCCTGACTCTGAGAGTCACTCCAGCGGTGGGAAGAGAGTGACTTTAGCGGTCCGTGAGTTTGAACCATGGCTCCATCCTCACTGGAAGGGGAAACATCTCTCCCTTTACTCCAACATAAACATCTCAGGCCACTTTTTAATTTCGGGGTGATGAAAAGCACGACCAAGTCTCCAAGGCCAAAGGCTTGGGAGGGTCCTACCGTCGTTCCTGAGGACGAGGGGCGTGGGGGGCCCCAGGACCCTGCTGTTGGTCACGGTGTTGGTCACCACACACGTGTAGTTGCCCACGTCCGAGGTCTCCACCTTGGCGATGTAGAGATTCCCGGTCTCCTGGGACACGAAGCGCCGGCTGTCCTGGTGCACGAAGCTCGGGTACTCGTTGAAGATCCAAGCGTAGCTGAGCTCTGCAAGCACAAGGGACAAGCTCTGAGCAGGGAATTTTGGATACATCACAGCCCACGGAGTGAGCCCCACGGCTACTGACGCCCTTTTGGTTTTTACCTTTTTTTCTTTTATACATTCTCTGTACTCTTTACGCATGTATTTGTAGCTTTGTAGCTTTTTATTGTAGCTTAGCTTCAACGTTTTCCAAGGCAGGAAGACAAAACAAATTCCAGGATCCCTACACTGCCTTGGTTCTCCTTAGAAACCAAGGCTGAAAACAGCTCTTTGAGACATATTTTTGTAAGCAGGGCCTGGATCTCATCTGAGGGGGGAGGATTTAGAAGGCACTGGAACTGGGGGGATTACTTCAGTAGGTGGGTTCCTTACTGGGGGGTTCTTGTCAGATGTGCTGATTTGCAGAATCTACAATAATTGTACACGCGCAGGGCGCGTCCTCGGCGTTTGCCACCTGATGGATTCGTGCACCTGAGGATCCTTACAGAAGGATCCTTACAGAAAGCTACCCCTTTTATCACCCTGACTGTGTCTGGCTCATGTTCTTAGGATCAGAGAAAAAGGCATCACTACAAATGCAAATTTCCAGCTGTGACGCTTCTGAGCCCGCACACGGATCTGAGATTCCTGCTACTCCTTTGAGTTCATCTGGGATAAAATGCATGTTACAGCAATCTCACCTTTTTGTCATGAACATTCCAGCCTGCTCATGGCTTTGCTTTCATCCTTCCTAATTAATTTTTTTTCCCCCCTTTAAAGCCAGTTGTGAGGAGGATCTGCCAAGTCGTGGTATCACCCACTGGATGTTTTATTCCTTGGGAATTTCTGAATCAGCAAAAAACTGAACACTCAATTAAGCCGCTGTAATCTTCTCTGTGACTAATTAGACGGTGCTCTGTGTTTTATAAGGCATCTTTGGAATTTATTTGAGCAGTAAAGAGGAAGTGAGAGATGCTGCAAGAGGCTGTGAGTGAGGTTAATGCAGTCTAACCCTGTTGTATGTGCCTGAGTCAAATGCCCAAACACACTGAAAGAGCCTGAAGTGGATACAAGACCGCTGCAGTTTTCTAAGGGAACACTAATTATACTAAAAATCATATTCTTATTTTAATACTCTAATGAGTCATGGCTGTAATTGACCTCAACTACCATTAGGTACTTTGGAAAATGTATTCTGCCCTCGCGTCCCACTGTTTACAGCCAGAAGAGGCTGAACGCAGACTTTTGGCCTTCATTTATTTATTTTTAACAACAGGACTCGAAAATGCCTGCTTAGACTTTTAGGAAGATATGATAATTCTGTTTATGAGGGAATATCTAATCATCATATTTACACACGTGCTTCTCATTAGAAGGAACCTCATGCTGATGTCAAGAGGATACTGAGAGCAAACAAGGTACCACTTCTCAGCCAGCTTATTAGTTTCTGCAAGTAGTTAAGTTTGTTGGGTTTTTTTTTTTAATTTACTCTCGGTGAACAATTATCTTGCTCCTCCAGAAGCAGCCACCAACAGGCAAATAAACACCCCTGCCCTGGGATGCACAGGGGTGGAAATGGGAGTGACCCTTCGCACACAAGGTTCCACCAGAGCCCCCCTGAGCTCTGCGGTTTTGCACTGCCTGTGGAATGGTGAACGGACCACAGAAAAACAGAGTGGGGAGGGAATTTCTGAATCAATCCCTGTCCCTCCCATCCTCCCCCAGGAGGTCTCGTGGGCATAATTACACCCCAGACGCAGCAGGGTTTTGGCTCCTGCTTTTCTCTGCGAGCCAGTGTTACTTTAATTGCTAAGAACCCTCTAATTTCCAGGTTAAATATTTTCATTGTGGTGTCTAGCTCTTGTGGGTTAATGATCCCTTTGGCTCAAGGAGTTCTCGTCTCTTTGCTGGTGAGAGCCATCGAGAGCCCTTGTGCCGGCATTTTCAAGACGGGCTTTCCAAGCCTGTAATCGTTGTAAGGAGCTTTTCCTTGGCTCTGACTCCATTAAAAACTCTGGAATAATTCTGTTATTGGAGCTGAGTGCCAGGTTGGAAGCCCTGGGTAAGCAGGGCACAGGAGGCTGTGCAAGAGGAGGAGGTGAGATCAAAGAGAGAAACAAATGATGATGAGCTGGGATCTCTCCAAAATTAGGAACCCAGCGCAGGGGGGACTAAAGGAGACCCATTTCTAGAGGGCAAAACATCAAAACCTCCCCCAGAGCCGCCTTCAGACTCTATTAATTTGGCTACACAAAACTGAAGAACGCAGTAAAGATCTGAAGGTGCAGCTCTGCCTTCCCTTCAACGTCCAGAGAGATCCAACTGCCTGAATGACACAGAATTAGATATAGGAGCGGTCCATTATTGTTATATAATGTTTAAAACTGGGTAATTCTCTCTCTCTCTCTTTCAAACACCAGGGATTTATGGAATACAGAGCCCAGGGAATAGCACGGAGAGGAGCGTCTCTAAGTGCATCTGCTTGTGTAGCAACATGTAAATAAATACTCCCTCCTACTCCCTTTGATTTCCTGAGAGATCCTGGTGCAATATTTATGGCTCTTCCAACTTGACGGATTCCTTTTGATAAAGTCTCCCTTCCTAATTGCTCTGGAAGTGACAGGCAGCTCACATCCCACAGGCAATTTGTAACTCCTGTGCAAACAGACACTTAAAACACAGCCCGGGGTGGCTGCCAGTGATGGAAACGTCTCCCAGAGTCACCAACACGGAGCCTTTGAGCACAAGGAAACAGCAGCAACAGGCAATTCAAGGTTTTCTAATCACACATTAGGCTCTAATTCCTTGAGGAACTTGTTACAAACTTCTCCTGTCTAATTTGGGGCCCTTTTCATGTAATTTTTGCCTAATTCACCATACTTTTCATTTCCCCTTTAAGGCAGCTTTGAGTAGTCTCTCAAACAGAGAATATTACTCAATTTCAGATCTGTATTTGCTGTTTTTAAAGGAAAGGAGAAACTCCACGAGTTGCAATCCCAGACCAGGCACTGAGCACCTGCTTGGTCACCCCCTGCACAGATCCAGGACCTGCTGTAACCTTATTTTACTTCATTTCCATTATCTACTCTATACTGAAAGCTGCACAGAAATTCTGAGTAATTATTAAAATTAAGCCTGTGGTTTGTCAAAATAACATTCTCTGGTTGCCTGTCTTGAGCCATGCACATATTTTGTCTCTGCCTTTAAGCAGAAGAAACTCTTCTTGATTTTTTTTTTTTTATAAAGTCTCTTTCATAAAGTCAGGGCTGCCACTTAAAAAGGTCTCTGTGGCTATTATGGGAAAAGCTATTAAAATATCAAGATTATGGTAGCCATAAAGCTGAGTAGAGGAATAAAATTTTGGAATTAGAATTAACCAAAAAATGGGGGCCATTTATCATTTTTAATAAGAACAGTGTGGGTACAATACACTATTATTTTTTATAGACTTTACTGAAAGTTACAGAGAGTAATCCTATCTTTAATGATTGCTATAATTCCTACGTTATCACCTCCTCTGTCACTCTCAAGCTGGACAGGTGGGAACTGATTTTCAGTGTGAAACAGAAGGTGTTCTGTAAATCATGATGCCCAAAAATTAGGCTCCATTACACATGGCAAGAGAAAAATATGAAATTAGGGAAATTAGGAAATCCTCCCTTTAAACTGTCACAAGCAACCCAAACTATGAGTGAAACAGTAAATAATTTTGAGACATTTTGAAAGGAGAGGTGAGGCTCATCCCCGCTTATAAACAATTTCAATCCAGACAGAGTGAACACAGCTCCGAGTGTTTGGTTGGCACTTCCCTTCATCGCGCACTTCTATAAAATTATGGCTGTTTAAATTTTTTTTTTCAAAATTCAGGGGTTTTTTTTGCAGAATGGGAAGTGCTGAAGTTTTCCTGTCTGTTTTACTCCCTGCCATTCTCAGAGAGAACCAACAGCAACAGTGAAGTTTTTCCTGGAGAGAAGATGCTCCCTCAACTACTGCAGGGCAAGTGATGGTCAGAGGACCCGGATTTAGCACTTTGCTTTTAGATGCTTTAGCACAGACAAATTTCTTGGCTCTGGGTGTGCTCATGGCTGGCTGGGAAGTGCCAAACTTTCCCACCTGCTTTTTGTTTTCTATATCCAAATGCTATCATAACATTTTGTTGTACAAACCCCAGCCATACCCATTGCTGTAGTATAAACTTCATAGAAAGCTGATTTTTGGTGGATAATTTGCAGACTTCTTTTTTTTTTTTTTTATTTTTTTGCTCTGTTTGCTTCCATTCCTCAGTGTTCAAATTTCTTTTAAGTGCCACTTAACAGGGTGTTTTGAAGCTTGCAGCAAATTTGGACAATGCTGAAGGTGAACTGATTATCTGATGAGTGTCCTGTGAACTTGTTGTGTATTCTCAAGTCACTTATTAAAATCTACCAACTGCTTGTAGGGGATATTCATAATTCAAATTTCATCATTTCAAATTCCACTGTGATTTGATTGAGCAATCAGCACCCATAACCCGGTGAATCACAAAATGTGAGCAGGAAAGGAGGCTCCAAGTGCCACAACACCCTGCCAGAGTGCCCTGGGGAAAGGGAGAAGGGGATTATCCAGGAAGGACCAATCCCTGGCACAACACTCCGTGTTCATGGCCCTGCCCAGCCCTCCGAGGCTCCCCTCCACACACACCAGTCCTCTGCAATTCCTGCATTTCGACCATTTTTCTCTTTCACAGTTTTATTTTAATGTTAAAGCTACATGAATTATGCACTGCCCCTTTTTTTGTGGGCCTACAGACCACTCCATTGCCCTGCCAGCACACTGCATCCATTTTTTATCTTCCAGTCTTAAATAATTGCAGAACAATTTAAGGAAATCAACCTGGTCAAAAGCATCACCTGAAAATTCTCCCTTTGAGTCTGAGCTCTGCTGCCCAGCTACATCACACCACAGCTCTGGGCCTCGAATGCAGGCTTTAATAAAAGGAATGATAAATAATGTACAAGATTAATCTGAGGTTAATAAAACACGTTTGGATGAACCCTCAGCTACGCCAAATCTGAGGATACAGTTACTCAGCAGCCAGGCAACAGAGAAATGTGCTGTTAGAAGTTTGTAAGAATGAGAAAAATGCACAAATTACCCAGTTTCTGAGTTAGATTCACTCCCACAGCAATTTTCAGAGCTGTGTTTGCCTCCCAGCCCCTCGACTGCCCAGTACACAGAGCTTCAGGTCTGGGTAATTAGAAGGGCTACAGGTCTTCATTACCTGAAGCCTAATCAATAACCCCCTGTATCTGCTGCATCCCCAGCTCGTGTATCTCTAAAGCAGTTGAATATTTGCTGGCTGTCCACAGCTGGCCTGGCTGATCTCTCCCCAGCAGCCTGCAGCCCCAGTGGATGGCAGGTGAGCACTAATGAGGATTGCACTGTGCCATGGGGCCGCCTGAGCCTAAAGGGAGAAAAATCAACAGCACTCTTTGTGTGTGCTGGGGAGAAAACGTTCTGAGATGGAGTCCTGCACCGGGGCACTTACTCCAGCTAAATACCAAAACTATCTCAACAGCATTGATGGGCACAGGCACCCTCCCGTTGAGCACAGCCTGGCAGGTTTGGGGAGAAACTCGATGGGTTTTTGTCTGAAAAATTTTAAAATTTGTCTTATGGACATTTACAGCTCAGCCCAGTCTTGCCTGGAAAGAAAACCCACCCACCAACCCAACCTGTGTTTATCATTCTGATCCCTCCTGAAGTGGGTTTGGTGTTTACTGGAAATGCTGAGCCTCGCCCAGGACTGGATTTGATGCCACTTTCCAGCACTTCTCGTTTAAACTGAAGTTTTTGGAGCCGGGCTCACCCCAGCAGCGATCAGCTGGGTGATTCTCTCTCTTCCTAAGTTCATTTCAGTGAGGAAATTCTGGTAATAAAAAAAAAGGAGTAATAGCTTGATATGGTCCAGAGAGTGGCATCAACATCTTTCCAAAGAAACTCATCTTCACCTGACAGCCAGAGATAAAGCACCCCTGGGACAGGGACTGGCAGCAGCAAATGGAAACAGGAGAGACAGGAGAGATCAGCCAGGGAAAAAGATAAAAGGAGGCTGGGCTGAAGCTGCTAATTACTTATAAGGAACCATCAAAAGAGAATAAAAACACAGGAAGCTGGGCACGTGCACAACTGATGCCTACACTGAATTTAAATTCTGCTCTGTATTTGTGCTGCGAGAGATTCAGTCACTGCTGATATTCTCCAGGCTTGTGTTACATAAAGTGCTACACACATCACCTGAAGGAATGACTCACAGATTTAATCCATCAGTTTGTTTTCTGTTTAAAGTCACAGGGAGTTAGCCTAAAAATCCTTTTTTTGCTGAATGCACTTGCTTCAGAAAAGCTAAAGGTCCCTGGGCTTGTTTTAAAACATATTTCAATGTGACCTAGCTAATCCTTTAATACCAGCTTTCACTACCTTTGATCAGCCTCTTACTGTAGCTGTAGGAGATTAGATCAAACCTCTAACAAGAAAAAAAATTAAAAGTTGGTTGCAGAGAATTTTCTAACTGCAATGAATTAAAATTATGATCAACTCCAAGGCTGAAATATCTGCCCAAAGAGCCTGAGGGAGGTATGGCCTGGAGGGCACTTGCCTGTAGAACACAGGAAATAAACATTCTCTTCACATGTTTGATAGATAACCAGTGTTTAGATAAAGTGCTGTGATATCTACCAGCTGAAAACACCATCATGGTTGCACATTTATCACAGCATTTAAAAACATCATGGTTGCACATTTATTATATTTAAACACATCATGGTTGCATTTTTAGGCACTTCATGTGCATGAGGTAACAGAAAATTCCCAAACCAATATCCCCACTGATTTTTCGACAGCAAAACATCAGCCCCATAGGAACAGGGGCTACCACAGCCAGGAATATTGACTTGAACAAAGCAGAACGTGCACCCCGGGGTCTGGAACCCCAAATTTGATACATCACTGCTGTGCTTGTGTCAGCTCTGCATGTTCTGCATCCCTGGCTGCTGCCAAGGGCTTTGCAGGGACCAGCAGAGCTGGATTTGGAGGGAAAGGGTTAGCAGAGCCTGGGAGCAGGACTCTGATCTCTAATTTATTTCATAAAGACATCACAAGATGTTACAACTCTCGATAAACGCTATCGACTGGGTTCTGTCAGAGGACAGATTTCACTCATCTTTAGCCAAACCCTGCCGGCTCTACCCCCTCTCAATCCCATTTCAATCTTCATTTAGTGCTGACTGCAACCAAACAGGGAATAAACCACACGACTGGCTCGCAGATGATTTCTTTTTAAAGACGTCACGAGCTGTCACTGATAAATAAAAAATCCATTAACGTCATGTTCCTTATTATTTCGCTATTTCCAAGGTGTTTACTGGAGGGCTGAGCCTCTTCCCTTCCAGTTACAGACCCCAGACAACCTCCTGTGTCCATGACACCCACACAGGGCACAAAAAAGGAATTTTGGGGGGCTGGAGGTGGTGCTGACTCTGCAGGTGACAAGTGACACTTGTGAGGTGAAAATCTGGCTCTAAACTCCCAGGGCCAACATCTGTTCTTGACTGTGCCCCTATTTTTGCACCTCAAAATTCATCCTGGAAATGAGGCAGATCACATTCACCAACTCAGGTGCTTAAATTAGTGTAAATCTATAATGAGCTTGGCATTTGTGCTGTTGGAAATATTTGTAATTTCATAAATCTCTCAATTAAGAGAGCGCTGCATGCTCCCTGTGCTGTCAGAAATATCAAGGCAAAGCACTCTCAAATTAGAGGAGAATTTATCCTTATCTCTTTTCCTCAAATATGTTGATAAACTTGTGCACAAACTGAATCAGCAGTTCTAGAGAAAGGATTATGTCAGATTAATTTTAATCTAATCCATTTCTATCTCCTGAGAAGCTTTTTACTTCTTGCTTTTAATAATTTAAACGGTGACTGTGGCAGAGCATAAAAAATAAATGATGGGAGATGCACTTTAAATGGAAGTTACCATTCTCAATCACTTTTTATTTAAATGAGAGTTTCATATGCCTGACTTTAAGTTTAATGAACCCCATTTTTGCTGAACTGTAATAATCTCCGTCACATGGAACCAGACACAGACGAATTACAGAAACCCAGTGTGTGACTCACCTACTGCCTGTGATGTTGCTGTGGAAAGAGACACCTGAAGTGAAATTTGGGCTGAATTTTGAGGGAATTTTTTGGCAGAAATGCTGCCAGGCTGCTCAGATCCAGCTTTCAGGAGCAGGGAGCCCGCCTTGGAGACAAACTGCAGAAACTGGGAGCTTTGGGAAGCTGTTTTCTGGATCTTGGCCTGAGATAAATCACTCAGAGGCTTTTTGAGCTCAGCTGTTCATGCTCTGGAAAACACTTTTAGCATGTTGACACCTTGGGCATGGGAATTCTCCTGCTGTTTGGGGACATTGAGTGGCAATCACCAGCAAGAGGAAAAACCAGTAAGAGATTCAGATATTTTTGATGCTGCACCCTTTGCTCTCCTCATGGTCTCCTCCATCTCCCACATCTCCAGCACTCATCCTGCATCCCCCTCCTGGGAATACCTAGGAAATCCCGCTGGAATTTTACGTGTTCCCATTGCAGGAAAGATGGCTGTGAGCTGTGGAGCCCCAGCACATGGGAACACCTCCTTGCTGTGGCATTTTCCTGCTTATTTCAGAACTGAGCCTCCCCTCAGTCCTTCCCTGCATCCTGCAGGCACAACCATCCGTGGACAACAAGGTTTAACTCCTGCTCCACAGTCCAGGGGGGTTTGCAACACCTCCTGATGCTGTAGGTCTGCCAACACCAACCCAACACCACAGTCAAATATGCCAAATCCATCACTGACTGGTCCCTAATGGCAAAATATTTCCCTGCCTCTTCTTCCTTGGCTTTTCCAGCCCCATGGGAGAGTTCACCTGCTCATATTTTCCCTCCAGCCTTGGGAGTGATCCATGACAGGCTGCTCAGTGACCCTGCAGCATTCTGACAAATAGTTGAACCAGCTTACAACCAGCTTAGCAGATTTTTTGCTCGGTTTCCTGGAGAAATGGAACTTTTACAGCCACGGTGCCTACCCATGTGTGCCTGACTCCTCTCTAAATCAGCTTCTCGCTAATTGGAACCAAACCTGACCAAGCAGCAAAGGCCTCCAAAGACATTAAGACAGGAGAGAAAGAGGAGAAACCATCAATTCCTCAGCAAGGAGTAACAGGGGTAGCTCAGCCCTTTGACCACCTGCCTGGCAGGGGGGAGCTGCCCCGACCTGGGAATACAGGTTCTGTAAAATTCCCATTTCTCAAAAGCCCTGGGCATCCCACACCAAACGAAACAGGAGAATAAAGGCTGAGTATTAAGGTTACTGTAGTGGAGTGAGGCCATGAAATGCTCCAGGATTCCTGCTACTCCCCATTCACTGATCCTCTCATGGTATAAAAATGCCTGACAATTGCCTTTTTCCTCCTGCGCTGGCCTGATTTTTCCCAGGTTTGCTCCCCTTCCTCCTTGCACTGCGTGGTGGGGGCAGTACAAACACGAGGGAACATCAGACACAATTTGTGGAACAGATTATTTACAAGACAAACCCCTCAAACCATTCGTCCCACTGGAGGCCATCAGCCACCCTGAAAGCCAAAACATCCTCACAGTTCCAGGCCCATGAAGTGTCCATCATCCCTTTAAAAAATAACAATAAAAGGAGTGAAAAAGTGAGCGGGCAAGTGAGCAGCACTAACGATTTCTGTGCCCAGAAGTGGTTTCGGCAGCACTGTAACCAGTAAAGTGCTTTCTACAAACACGTCTGGTGTCCGCACTTCACTACAGCATGAAAGGCTGAGATTGAGATGGAATTAGAATTGCCATCTCCTCTGTCAAATGCTAAAATTTAGTTAGTTCTACTTGATTAAGCTGTGCAACAGAACTAAAAGTTCTCCTGGATAGCGGCAGGGAGAAAAAGGCAGGAGAGAAGGAGAAAACCTGAATGCACCCAATCTGTGAAAAGATGGGGGAATAATTCTCTGTCAACGCCTCAGCTCACGGACACGGATGTGTTTCCATCCATGGCTGTGCTTCCATCAGGAGTGATGGCATCAGATAAGAAAGAATTATGGGAACAACCGAGCTTTAATGAATCTCCCCCTCTTTGGGAAGATGGAATTTTCCAAGCGCATTGAGAACTTGGGCACTGCAGAGACAGAAAACTGATTTTCCTTGAAATCTTGCCTTTGTTGACTCAAAGGGACACAGCTCCCAGATGCCCATGAAGGCGAGAAAGGAGCAGAGAGACAAGGAGTCTGAGGAACTGAGGTCCAGGGTGAGAAATCGTAGTGGGGAGGTTCAGCTCCAGGGTCAGCAGGAACTCTGAGGCCCTCAGCAAGTGGCAGGAGAAGACACATCCTGTAGGAACACCAGCGGGTTCCCATCTGCCTAGCTGAGCACTTTTTTATCTAAAAAAAGCCATCAGCTGGTTTATTTCTTGCCCAGATTATTGAGGCGGATTAGGAGTGAGAATAAATGAGCTGCAGCTGTGGTGAGGGGTGGAATGAGCAGAGCACAGAGAGGTCTCGGAACAGGACACACCTCCAGGGAATGCAATGGGAACTCCGAATTCAAATAATCAAGTAATTGAGAGATCATTTTCCCCAGCCCTCTGTGTGCATTGAGCATTTCTCACTGCGCTTGGAGAGCTCCAGATCCACAGGCTTTTCCCACAAGGGCTGGAAGGCAAATGTCATGAGAACATGGTTATAGATCTTTCTAAAGATGAACCACGAGAAACTCGCAGAAGGGGGGCTGAGAGAAATCCTAAAGACAAGTTCATTTATCTTCCCCAAGAAGGGAGGGGAAGGATTTACAGACCCGTTTGTTCTGCATCAGGATGGGTGTGCTACCAGCCTGTCAAGTAGAAAATACTTTCCAGGACTGTATTTTTTTAGCCTCTGGACTCGCAGTGAAATGCCAGAGATGTTAGAAGGAATTGGAAAACTAGTTGTTAAAATGTTAACTGACCCTGCCCTGACTATCAAATAAATCTAATAAAAGTGGCAGCTAAAGGACTCAGCTCCCACAAACTTCAATGAAAAGAACTATTTGGCCCAAAAGAGTATTTTATCTTAAAATTTGGAGATAAAGTTAAAAGGACAGAGACCTCCAAATACTTCCCAGGCATATCCCCTTTAGAACACAGCTTAGATTCAGAGCCCTGAGAAACACAAGTGAGTGTTTGCTTTGGATTTTGGAGCTTTTTGTTTGTTTGTTTCAATTAGGTTTATCTCAACAAGAAATGTATCTTGCCAAATTTGATTAACAACACCAAAAAAAAGCAAACAAGGAAAGGTAACCTGTTTCCCCCTGCAAAGCTCCTCAGAAGGAAAACATTTCCACCAAGAGCTTAACTTTAACACTACCGTACACTTTGAAATGGATTACGGTTTCTAAATGGCTTGAAAATGCAACAGAATGAGAAAACAAAGCCTGTTTTGGTGATATTTCTCCTGTTTTGAAATGCTCGAGATGGTCAAGGGAGGGGATTCTTCCCCTCTGCTCTTGCAACAGCCCACCCAGAGGACTGCCAGAGGGCAGGGTTAGATGGGATATTGGGAAGGAATTCCTGCCTGTGAGGGAGGGGAGGCCCTGGCACAGGGTGCCCAGAGAAGCTGTGGCTGCCCCTGGATCCCTGGCAGTGTCCAAGGCCAGGCTGGACGGGGCTTGGAGCACCCTGGGACAGTGGAAGTTGTCCCTGCCCATGGCAGGGGTGGGAATGAATGGGATTTAAGGCCCCTTCCTACTCAAACCATTTTGTGACTCAATGGTTGATCTCACAGGGCTTTGGAAATACAAAGCAGGAGAGCTTTGTTTTCTGGTATCCAAATTCTAGAGCTCGCCCTAAGACAGGCTGAGGTACCTTAATGAGCCTCAACAAAAGTCACAGAAACTCTTTGATGTCCCTCCTGTGTCCAAACCCATTTCTGTGGCTCCATCACTGGGGACTGCCCAGTTCCTGCTGTGGCCACGATGAGGCCCCCAGGGTTCTGCACCAACACCAAAGCCAAATTCGAGCACATGGACTTTTAGGATTTTTGACTGTTTCCTCTTTTCCACTTAAACACCTACAGCAACTCCTCATGCTGCTACACAGACCCCGGAGCCACGTTCCCAGAGCAATGTTTACTCTTCAATGATTTCTTCTGTGGAGTTTCAGGGTAGAATGGTTGACACACGACCATTGCTGGGCTTTTGATTAAACAAGCTGCAGAAATAATCAGGGAACCCCCTTCACAAGCAGGGTAATTATCTCAGAAAAATCCTAACAACCTAGGCAGGTTTCTACCAGTCTGTTAGGAACGAATGGAGAAGGTAAAATAGAAGGAAAAGAGCTGGAACTTCTAACAGACAAAGGGGTCATGGATACGGCGGGACCGGCCTCGGGGGTTTGGGAATGCGGCGCTGCAAGCGCAGAAAACGCGACAGAAGCAAATGTTTGATTTGCATTTATTCCGCTTTCCAGCCCAGCCACTTCCCGAGCTGCAGATGAACATTTATTTTCCAAATCTCCAGCACTCAGCATGCACTTCATCAGAGGAGGCCATCACATCATTATGCTGCTTAACAAAATGTACCAGCACAAGGCAGTGACCTGACAAACAGCGGCTCCCCGCCGCTGCCGCACCGCACGGAGCACGCATTCCATTTTCATTTGGGGGCTGGGGGGGAGCTGAGATCCATGTGCTGAATTTCCAGCTCATTTCAAACCAAAAATTGGGACAATGCACGGCAGTGCCCAGATTGTTCTGTGCGAGCTGTACACAGCCCATTTGTTGATGCTGAAAAGACTTGGTCGTCATTTGGGCTCATTTTCAGGATGAATTTCCTGTAACATTTGAACAGTAGGAAGCTCTTTATTGGGCATCATTAAGAAGAAAAAATAAAAAGAAAGCCTCAACAACTAATGTATGTAGGCCAACATAACTTCACTTTTAGCTGACAGCTCCTCAAAAATGGGTATTTCCAAGCAGCAAAGTATCAGAGTGAACTACAGCTGAAAGGTGAATGGTCTGGATGCTGATCAGCATCTTTTTAATAAAGCCGCAGTTTTTAAGCCCAAGACAACCAGTGACACAATGGCTGACAGGAAATAATTCTCTTCTAATATACTATTTTTCTTTTCCCGAATCTCAGCACCCGGCCAGGATGGTTTTTTCAGGCTTCTACTATTCCAGTGAATACCCTCATCAGCAGAGCAACAGCAAGTCTCAGATTGAATAGTTTTGCTTTTTTAAATTATTTTTTACAGATTTTATTTTCAATGCACATACAAAACTAAAGTAAAAAAAGAATATTATGACAGTGTATTTTTTTCCACAGTTAGTCCTGTGTTTCAGCACTGGTCATTAATGCCATCAGGCACTTTTTGCAAGGATGATGAAGTTGGGTTTGCTGCCCTAATCAGATTCTCAAATAAGTAATTGCATTTTCTCCTCTTAATGCCACTCACACTTCCAATGAGCTGGATTATTTTTCACTTCTGAGCCGAACAGTTTTTTCCTGTTGCACCACAACGTTAAACACTTGCAATGTTACACTGGGGGACTGGAAGGAGCTGATCTCTACAGCTCTGCTTTGCCAACACTGCTAGGGCCCTGGGGATGGGGCTGCCCACGGAACACGGCGGCTTCCAATGAGCAGCAGCTTCCCACTGACACCCGATATTCCTCCTGAACCTCCCTCTGCCTAGGGCTGAGCAGGAGAAGGCTCTGGGGTTGTGCAGTGGCTGCTACAGAGCCAAGAGCTTCAAGCACACTTGGCTGATGGAAACACAATGATCACCAAAAAGTGTTAATTTGCAGTTGCGACTTTAAAAACTCATCTTATTTCTAACCTTGGGAGGAAAGAAAAGAAAATGTTGCTGCGGGGCAGATTAATTCCTGCAGAACAAATGGCCTGAATTAACCTGTTTTGAGTTTCCTGTGAATACTTTCTGTGCAGGCCAGAAAACAACAAGTGCAGTAACACCAGATAGTGTCAGTTTAGACTAATTGTGGCTCTGGCTACAATTAAGGGAATTTTCTGGCTGCAACACAGCAGGTCACGGATGGTGTTCATGGGGGAAGTCATCTCTCATCACCCAAACGACTGAGGGGAATTATTACCCCCTGGGCACCAGAAACATTCTCACCTCTCGGTCAGCACTCGAGGCTCTGTGTCTTTTACTGAACCCACGCTGGAAACGACACCAGCACCTTCTGGGAATGTCGTTTTTTGTACCATCAGTAAATAAACCCAGACCAAACCT
Organism: Falcunculus frontatus; assembly: GCA_013398115.1. Taxonomy (NCBI): domain Eukaryota; kingdom Metazoa; phylum Chordata; class Aves; order Passeriformes; genus Falcunculus; species Falcunculus frontatus. Next base: position 702,014 of record VZRV01004674.1, read on the forward strand.
TCTCCTGAACCACCTGAGCAACCATTCCCTTCTCACTGCTGACACCCTCCCCAGCTGCCCCATCTCCGCACACGGTGCTCACCCTGCAAGGATTTCTTACAAAATCTTACAAAACAGGAAACCCTCAGCCACTGCAGAATGGGGCTGTGCTGAGGAGACAATCGTGCACAATTCCTGCAATCCCTGTGTCCCTCTGGGAGCCTCCTGCCTTGGAGCAATGGGAGGCAGCACTGCCAGCCCGTGGTGCCCCCAGAAACGGGCAGTGCCATGGGGTCAGTCCTGCTGGCTGGGAAAGGGTCCCAGTGGGACAAAGACCGTGGGCAGCTCTGCCAGCTGGTCAGATGTGAGCCCAGGAGCTCCTTGAGCCCCTGTCTCCGCCTATCTGAGCAATAAACTCAGCCTAACAGCACACGGCCCACCGGGCAATTTCCGTCCAGCTGATGGGGCCAGACAGATTTCAAAGCAGGATTGCAAATTTCTTTAAAAGGGACACGGATCCGAGGAAGATGTTGCGATGTTTTGACGGAGGAAGCAGCGCCCTGCCGGAGGAGGCAGCTGCAGTGGCTGGTTGTGGATCCTGGTGGGGAGGGACACACACATGGAGCTTGTTGGGCACACCCAGGGCATCCAGGAATTCCTGGCAGAACCACTCCCTCTCCAACACAATTTTAACACAACAGTGCAACACACACCCTCAGGAAGCCACAAACTGGCATGTTTAAAATAAATTTGTTCCACACTGAAAGAATTGTTTGGTATTTTCTAAACATTTATGCCACCCTCTTTAAAGTAAACAGCACCCCGTGAGATCCGGACGCATCCTGAGCACCCAGGAGACAAAAAAAGTGCCAATAGCACTTGAAAAAAATAAATAATAACAAACAGATGATGCACAAAAGTCCCTCTGTCACCAATCTACAACTTTTTAGCAGAAGACGCACCCAGGCCACAATACAGACAGGTTGCGCAAGATCTTGGCCCTGTCTTCTGTACACGAACACATGGCTTTAGTTTCCATCAGTTCGTCTCTGAAGTTTATACTCAGATGTAGTAAAATGCTCTTTCTCTGAATTTCCCCCCAGCTGGAGCTTCCCCATCAACAGGACCACCCAAGCAGGACCCACACAGTCAGGCTGGCCCTGCCACAGGCCTCTCCTTGCAGGTGACTGCTCCAAACGTCCCGAAAATCCTGAGAGTTCTCTTCCCTGAGAATGGAAACCCCACAACTCATTGAAATCGAGAGAAGGAAAGCTCTTTACCTCCAGAATGGGGCGGGGGCCCACAGAGCAGCACCATGCCCTGGCCCTGGCGGACGGACACCGTGCTCCTCGTTCTGGTCTTGAAGTTCTCAAGGTCTGCCAGGAGAAAGAGAACTCAGTTAAAGGGTGATCAAAGGCTTCTCCTCACGAGAAGCACAAAAGGAAAATGACGAAGTAAAGCAAACATCAGCTTGGAGGGTGGGCTGGTGGGATCTGGGTGGAAACGAGAGGCAGCAGGAGGCTGAGGAGCATCATCAAAAGGATCAGGAAATGCCTCCTCAGGCTGGAAAGGGCGAGAAGGTGCTGATTTACCCACAGCAGAAGACACACCTGGAGAAAATTCCAGCACCTGTAATGCTGGGGGAGTTTTCTTGTATGAATTTCAGAAGAATTGCTGCCTTAAATAACCAGTTACATCCTACCCCAGCCTGTTCCCTGCAGGAGTCTCACTGCTGATGCCCTCCCAGCCCGTGTGCGGAGACCCTTCCTTTCCCACAAGGAAGTCTCTTGTACCAGCTGCATGTAAAGCCACAGAGCGCTTTAATTAAATTAAATCCCTCCTTCCACCTCTCTTTTTCTTCTCCTCAGGGCCCATGCACTGCAAAAATACAACTCCCTCTGCTCTCCTTGCACACCAAATTCCAGAGACTTGCAATGAAGTGAGGAGGTGACTCTGAGCTGAGCGGTGGCACCAGGATTGTCACCAGCAGCTGCTTTGTGGGAGCACCAAGACATGGAATCACTTTGGCAGCCTCTGATCTTTAACAATCTCCTGCATTTCAGTTTTCTTTTTTTTTCCCTTGTTCCCAGCGTAGCTGAGCCTTGGTTTGGCAATTACAAACCTGTTGTCAGTGCAGTTGGGAACCAGAGAAAACACAGAGGTGATAAATATTTATCAGCAGGAACTGGTAGGAACATCATTATAAGGTTACAGGGATGGAAAACTGAGCCTTCATTTTTATCCCCTCTTGAAAATGTTTTCTGCACACATACTTAAAAAATAATTAAATAAATAAAATCGAAAGTTGTCACTGTCCTATTTCCATTTTTAGGAAAAAAGCCCTTTTATTGGCCTTTCTCTCTTTCTTTTCTCGTTTAGGACAAAAGGAAAACAGAAAAAAAAAAATCAATTAGAGAGATATAATTTTTCATTCCTAAATTCTATAAAATTTACAAGTTTTTATAATTTATTTTACAGGAACCACTGTAACATTCCTCTGGCCACCTGCCAGTGCACAGATTTTTATATAATTTGACTGCACACGGGCACAAGGCTGGATCCCATCCTCTCTGAGGACAGCTGCAGGAGGAGTAATAGCCTAAAGCCAAAATAATGCCTGCAGGAATAAATGTGCTATTTTTTACATCAATATTGACAAGAAAAGGATTGCTACCAGGAAAAGCAGACTCTGCTTGGGTGAACATCTAGGAAATGCTGCAAGAATGGTCAAAATCAACTGAAGGCAGCAAATAAAGCAGAGCATTCATCAGCATTGCTTGTACTGCAAACCACCAGGCTTTGGGGGTGGGCTCTGAAAAGCCTCACGCGAGTGCTTCAAATCTGGCTCTGAGTTAAACAACGAGATTAAGATAATTATAAGAAAGGCTAAAGCCTCATCAAAGCCACCAGGCTGATTATGCCTGTGCTGCCTGAAGCCCACAGATTTCTTCTCACAACACCTAAATTGGAATGAACAATAATATGAAGATTTTATTAGTGAGAAGCCTCGTTTAGACACCACCTTGCAATCTTTGAATTGCAGAGTGGATGGTTCAGCTCTGGCTGTCTGCCCTGACAACACCATCAAGTTCCACTTCACTTTGTCCTCAAACCTAAAAACCCCATGTAGCAGAGGAAGATTTTTGGTTTTATTTGCCAATAAAAACCCCCAAGCCCAAAAAACGAACCCACACACCCAGCAGATTAAAAGGAAAAACCGAGGAAGAAAACATTAACACTTGCAATTCTGGAGATCAGCGTCCTGCCAACAATTCTCACAATACCAAACCAAGGACTCCAATGAACACAGAAAAATATTGTGCAAGCTCCAGTAAGCCCAGCATTAGAGAAGGATTAGTAATTAGCAATTAGTAATGATTTCAAGAGGAGAGTACAACAGTGTAACAGGAATGCTGACAGGTTATTGTGAGTAATAGCTACTCACACCTTATTTAATGAATGAGTTAAGGTGTCTTTTAAACACTTTGTGGACAGTATCAATTCTAAATCAAGCTGAACAGACCCACAGAAGCAGAAAGGTGCATGTATTATTTAATTTCAGCTGGATGTATTTAAAAGCAGCTGCATGACTTTGGGAAAGTCACTTCAGTTCTCGGTGACAAAGTTTGCCCATCTCTGAGGACAAGTACTTCAACTGTGTCTCTCAGAAGAGGCTTAATTAGCTAATATTTGCACAGAAGCCTGACATCTGCTTCTGAAATGTGCTGGAGTGCAATGCACACACCAGCACCCACCCCGTAATGGGGCCTTGAATGGCTTTTCTGGCATAATGAGGTTTTTCTGCAGCTTCCATTAAAACCCTGCCTTAACGTTCGGTGCCACGACTTCGGCAGGTACCGGGAAGTGATTCCAGTCTCATACAGATCCTTGTTCCCCCCAAAACGCTCAGAAGCCCAGGAGGTGCCAGCAGCAGCTGTCAGCCCACCAGCTTCTCGTTTTGGGCAGGATATTTTTGTATGGAATGACCTCCTTCCAAAGCCTCAGATGGGGTTTAATCCAAGCTTAAGCGCTCGGATATGATCCAAAGCCCCTCAAGACTGGGTAGTTTGTCTCAGTAAATGGCATTTGGGAACTTTAATCAAACCCATATGGCTTTGCACAGTAACAATTACCCAAGTGGTCCAGAGTTATGAAAAACTTCCCCAAATTTTGCCTACAAAAATCAGTCTTTATAGCAAAGAATATTCAATTATAAGCGAAACAGAAGGAATGTAGTCTTTTCTCCTTTCTCAGGGTCTGCTTGGGTTTGTTCTTTATGAAATGTTGTAATTCCTTTTCTAAGTGACTCCTAGGCAAGCACAGAAATCAAAGTTTTAAAGAAATATTTCCAGATGGCATCGAAGGATGGGCAAACAAACAAGGTCACATCAGCTCCTGCTGGGGGGGACCGTGTAAGATGCGGCCTCAGATTTCTGTATTTACATCCCTTATCAATTCCAGCTCCACTGATTGTCCCGGTGGTGAGACTCCTACCCCAGCAGAGCAGCTACACAGCCGCCCTTGGTTCCCATTACTGGCTGCAACAATAACAGAAATAATGGAAATAACAGAATTCCTGAACTCAGCATGCCCTGGAAACCCAATGGGAACACCAAGACTTCCCTCAGGAGCCTGCCAGTCTCAGGGCACTGGGGACGTGACAGAGATCCCTATTTTTTGTGAAAGCTGAGCTCTGTCTTGCTGGCTTTGTTTGCCCGAGGAGGCTTTCCATGCTTTGCTTTTATTTTTTCCACACGTGCCTATTTTTAGAACACAAAACGCTTCGTAATTATGCCAGTTCTGCAATTAGGAGAGACCCCTCCGTGCAACTGCGATTAAAAACCACCCAAAAAATATTATAGGAAATTAGATGAAGAGTCAATGATGCAGATTGGTGGTGGCAGGTGTCTGCATGTCCTTTAGAAAGGCAATTTCTGTGACTGTATCGTGTGGGAGGCAGCTCTGCTGTGCAGTGCCTTGAATGACACGCTGTCAAAAGCTCACCATTAGTGAGCCCTTTGTCATCACAGTTCTGGGCTTTTTCCCCACGATTAGAAAAGCAGTGTCAGTGCTATTTTCACTTGTTATTCCTGCTGAACTGGTGTGGAACTGTTTCGGCTTCTACTGTATTCCAGAAAAAATGTACACACATCAATCACTGCTTTATACATCACTGGGCTTTAATTGCCAAAGAAAACCACGGCCAATAGGCTTGGAAAAATAAAAATGTTAGTGGGTTTTACTTAAAAGTCTTCCTCTGGAGACTTCTGTAAAGCAAATTTGATAGCACATCGGTGATATCACTCAGCTGAGTTGGTGATAACAGCAAGGAGCCTCCGAAGCACAGGGCCTGCATCCCCATGGATCATGATTTCTCCAGAGTGAGATATCCAGTGAACCTTGACAGAGGGAGCACAGAGCTCCTGCCCAGGAGCAGCACAGGGAGGGAGAAGGGTGGGTGATATCCACACATCTCTGCCTCAAACCGGGAATTGCTGGGAATTAGCACTGGCCTAGTGTCATTCCAGCTGCACTAAAAATCAGTCTTTGGTCAGGACGCTCATTCTTCACTTAGATAAGCAACAAATCCTTGGATCAGCCCTTCAGGAGATCTTTTGGCCTGTTTGTATTTTATGGGGGGTTGTGGTTGGTATTTCCCCCTTGACACTTGGCTGTGCTTCGAGCACAGGGAAACCAAAGGGTTAAAAATAAATCTGATAATTTAGGAGCTGATAAATTAGAAGGTTAACACATGTTCACTGGCAATTTTGGGTGTTCTAGAGTGGAAAAAACACCACCTTTACTAATATTAGATGAACTTTAAAGCACTCATACAATAGGATATAATGATAGAGGTAAGGTGTAATTTCCTTTTCTACGTGAGAAATGCCCAATCCCAGACACAGCCAAGACACCCAAAGCCAATTTTTAAGCAGGACTTAAAGAGATTTACAGATCATAATGGGCTTTGCCTTCTCAAACCCCTTCTATAATTTTAAAATAATCCCAGCAATCTAAAATTTAGGGTGATGCTTAAGGTCCTATCCAGCCCTTGAATTGAAGCCAGTGAGATTATTCCTTTTATCAAAGAGCACATGACACACCCCAAGGAAATCTGATTAGGCTGGCAGTGACATCTCCAACAAAAAAACTGACAGAAGGAGTGGCGAAATCCTCCTGGTTCAGACTGAACTAAGAACCTCCTACTAAGGGATTTTGGGATGGCCTCTCCCAAATTGTTCTCATCCTGTTTGCACAACTCTCCATATGGAACAGATCCCATGTTCATGTCCTGGACAAAACTCACAACCAGATGGGCAGGGAAGGCATTGGCATTGCTGCCCACAGGATAATCCCACTCCACTGGCTGCTGCCTACAAACTGTGCGAATTTTAAAATATTAAAGAAAAAATATAAAAATATAAAAAATTTAAAAAAT